>JABUQX010064523.1:30000-32397 GCA_015478945.1 Trachelipus rathkii | reverse complement strand
ATTTCCTCATAGGCTCTGACTTATAAAAAAAAAATTAGTGGGCCTTGTACGTGCTTTAATGCCCCCTAGTTCAGGTTATGATAAAGATTTGTTAAGTATACATAGATTTTCTCTGTGTATACCCAACAAAACTTATCATAACCTGAACTAGAGGGCCTGAAATGAGACCTAATCTTGATGGATCAAAAATGAAAAGTATGGGAGTTTTAATAACTTTGAGAGACTGTAACTTTTTTCCTAAGGAGAGCGACAGTTTTCGTTTTCATTATTCTTTTATTATTATTTTTTTACAGCATATCCTGTGATTTTTATAAAAATCGGGGGTGACTCTCCTCTGTACTACTATTACCAAACTCATGCAACACTTATACCACACCCTAGGGCTTATTAATATTTTACACAAAATATTTACAATAATTTTTTAGTTCAGTTGAGTCACTCATTATTCCTACACTATTGAAACTATAAACATAAAATTTATAGAAATTATTAAGTCTTAATATCTGGGGAAGACCATTTTTGTATAATAAATATAAAAACAAAAATAAATGTATATTTTGATTTCAAGAAGGGGTAATTAATTCCAGGTGAGTCTGTCAAAGTATGGTAACAGTTGGGATAAAAGGAATTCTATGAGATTGATTATTTTTTACGATAATTGTATTTTTTGAATAATTAATACCCATATATAAATATATTTTTCCAAAAATGTAAATATGCAAAAAAACTTTGACTTTTCTACATTTATATAAAATATTTTCCAAAATTGAAATATTTTCAGTTAATTACGTATATATTTACTTATGTTTCATTTAAACAATAGAATATCATAGGGTAGGTGCACAGCATGTTGCCTTAAATGCATGTCAGACAGCTTGCTTGAAAAACGGCTTTTAAGACATTAAGAATATAGAGACAGTAAAAAGCCACATGGGCCTATCGAGACTGTCCCAGTCAACCCACTACCCAAACATGCTCATGCACATCCACAAAGCACCCTAGGGCTTGTCAATTTGTTGTAACAAAATCCACCAATTTGGCTTAGTCAAAACTAATGGTATATAAATATGATACCCAAACCATCCACATGCATTAATAACTAAGTTATGGTCACACATGCCATCTAACATTAATAACTACTATAGCTAACTAAAAACCCGCCAATTTGGCTTCGTCAATATATTATATGATACCCAACCCATCATAAACGAATCTAACCCTTTCTTAAATGTTGCAATCGAGTTCAAACACTCAACAACCTTCCTGTGGCAGACTATTCCAAAATTTAACAACCCTATTACTGAATGCATGCTTTCTTATATCAAGATGGCATGCTTTCTTAATTTTCTTATTATGCCCCCTGGTCACCTGTCCATGTTCTACTATGAAAAATTTATTGGTCTCCGTATTATCAGTAGATGTAAATATTTTGTAGACTTGTATCATGTAAGTGGTGCAGTATGATTGTCATACAGCAGTGCATTTGAAGTGAGTGGTCTGCCATGCATTTAAGGCAACCTGCTGTATATCTACCCTATGGTATTCTTTATTTTAAATAAAATATACAAGTAAATATTACGTAATTAGCACAGGACTCCATATATTTTCTGAAAAATTGTCAAAAATCAATATATCGATATTTATATATAGGTCGATATATTACTATTATAGCTATATTATATTATTATTATTATGGTAAATATCTAGTATTTGATGTAAATATGTTCTTAAAAAATTTTTAAGTTCAAAAAATTCTAAGTTCAGAAAAGTTTTTTTAGAAAATGTTTAGTTGGGCAAGCTTCTGAGCATAATTCCAAAGTGCCACTTAAAAGAATTTCTTAAAAAACTTAACTTTTCTTAACTTAGAAATTTTTTTCAGAAAATATTTAGATCAAATATTATTATTATTATTGATTATTATTATTACTTATTAATTATATTATTATTATTATTATATTATTATTATTATATGCACATCAAATATTGATTTGGACTTAAATTTTGAATTTTTTCATGAAATATGTTAGGAGATCCTGTGCTATATATACCTTTACCATTATATATATATATAGATTATTAATATATATAGTATATATATATATATATATATATATATATATATATTATATATATATATAACAAAATATATGTAGTATGTATATTATATATTTTTATATATTAATATATATATATATATATATATATATATATATATATATATATTCGTCAGGATGACCCGGACTACCTCTTTTTGAGGGGTGATTGTCCACTCTAAATAAAATAAAAAATAATACATAAAAAAAGTTTTTATATTTTTTAAAAAATATTAAATAAATTGCGGTACAAAATGCCCTTCAATAGAATTTCACCTTTGTCAAAAATGTGAGTTTTTTAACT
>JABUQX010064523.1:17500-25000 GCA_015478945.1 Trachelipus rathkii | reverse complement strand
ATATAATCTCATAATCCAGAATTAAATAACAACTCGATAATGTCAAAGCCCTACTTTCCGAAAAAATCCCATATTAATATTTCAAATTCCAATAATATATAATCTCGAAATATTTCCCAAAATTGTACAATTTGATACACAGATTATACCATGTCTCTTCCAATTGCGTTAATTCGAGGATTAAATGATCGCATTACTACAAACGTACTAAAAAAATGTTCACAATAGAATTGCAATAAAAAGTCGCCCACACAAAATCTAAGAAATATTACTCCATTATCAATTCCGTTGCACATCGTATATTTAAATACACCAATGTTCCTGTGCAATCTTTAAAAGAACAAAACACGACAATTGTAAATTTTCAAGCTACTCTGCAGCTTGTACCCACTCACTAGTCACACTTTGCAGTCCAGCAAATAAATTGTTTGTACTAATGAGCAAAAAAAGTTTTAACAGAACAACTTACGATTTTGATCTCAATTACATAATTGGTTAAACACATACGAGATGTTGTATATTACTCAATCATCGGTTCCATTCTCATGCAAATCCCCAAAGCACCCTAGGGCTTGTCAAACTGGTTGATAACTATAAATCCACCCAATTTGGCTTAGTTTCAAATACTAGCATGATATAATATATATAATATATTATATATATATATATATATATATATAATATATATATATATATAATAATAATATATATATATAATATTATATTATATATATATATATATATATATATATATATATAATATGAATATTATGCTAAGGAGCAGCAATTTCCAGGATCACCAATATTTGTAGAGATGGCCTAGAAATACGTGTGACCCTTAAACTATGGAATATTGCTACCCTTAGATATATAAATATATATATAAATAAATATTTATATGGATATACCGAAGTTTTAAAGAAGTTAATATTTTAAGTTAATGAGTTTATAAGAAAGAATTTTTACAGTCAGTTAACAAATATATGTATTTACCTGACTCAAATTTTAAGAGAAGCGCAGCAGACGACAACTTCTGACACTCCTCATAACCCGCTAGGCTTTGCCTAAGGGGGTAGATGTCTCTGGAACCTCGATTCGTGTACCACACGTCACACAAATGCAGATTTATCAGAGGTGAACTGGTTCATACGTCTCATATAATATATTACAAGTCAATCACTCAACTATACCAATTGATTTTTAGAAAGGTTGATGAAATAACACCCTAGTAACTTTTTATACATTTACTATGGAATTATAACAACTTATACCACAAAGAATTTTACACACTCAATCAAAAAGGCATACATACTACAGACCAACCAGGTTTAATGATAAGTAACCGGGGGCCGTATTAATTTTAACTAATATTAGTTTTATAATAAAAAATCTACAAAGCAATTCGAACGAGAACGAGGGAGTGGGAACTTTAGAATAATTTAACTTAAGACTACAAATTCCATTTATATAATAATGACCAAAATACAATTTAGATTATTTCATTTTTGTTATACATCGCATCATAACATTTCACAGTGACTTATCTGATTTTTATATGTTCATTTCCATATTATCATATCATCAACACGTATCACAATGAATTTCGTGGGGGACGAAATTTATTTAGGTCACGTAATTGTTCAGACTTATGATAGTTTTTTGGGGGAAATTTTGAATGATTTGCGAGATTTTTCAACTCGGAAACTTCGTCGCAACGAAGTTGAATAATAGTGATCCAGAATACAGAGTTCGGCTATATAAGAACTTCGCAATAAAGATTCGACTATAAAGAACTTCGACTATATTAGCCCGTCAATAAAGATTCCAATAAAGATCCACACTTCGGCTTTATAATGGTAGCCCCACAATAAGACCCTGGGGAAAATATCATGGTGTAAGTTATTTCTTAACATTCTTTGCTTTTATATATTTGACATTTTACTTTTAATCATTCTTGTTTTTTAACTTAATTTTAAATAGTTTGTTTTGCAGATACTCACCCTATACGGAAGAGTCCGACTGCGAGGGGTCTTTATGAATAAACACTGGGGGATAAGGAAGTTCAGCCACGAAGTAACTGTAAGCGGTAAGTATTTTTATGTATTTATCTTTATACATTCATGATTTAATAAATTAGTTTTAATTGATAAATAACATCACGTAACTTCTAATTGACATTATAATTTCCACTCACCTGTCAACGTCTTTTTAGAACTTTAACAGATGACTTCTTAATCCACAGGTGGTGACTTCACCGAATATTAAAGCCTACAGGCTATTTGCTTAATTAGCGTAATTGATTTTGGGGACAACGTAGTTTCAAATTTCCATTGATTTGAATTATACATAAAAAACTCAGGAACAACAAATGTAAATATTAATACAATGACTAGAACAAATAATTATAAAACATTAGTAACATAAGCCAACTTATAAATGATTTCAATAAATAAAAGGATAAGATAAAAAGTGTTTCAGAATGACTTTCGAATATATATAACTAAAAGACAAAACTTTATATATTCAACCCTCTTCATACTGGATACTATGAAAACAAACTTCTTTGATAGTCCCCCCTTTTGAATAAGGCTCTAACTTTGATATGATAATATAATATATAGTAATATAGTATATATAAATAATAGTTATATATTATGTATATTATAGTTATTATATTTTTATAATATAGTACTATAGTATATTAATATATGCTATAATATATAATATATAATATATTATATAGTATTATATATATATTAAGTTGAAAATATAACAAAAAACATTTTTTGATCAAATTGTCAATACTAATACGGTACTTACTTTATTTTTAGGAGCAAATTTAATTTCTCTTCTTGTCATTTGAAATAAAAAATCTTTATTTTAGTGTTCATTCCTATTATATGAGATTGACTTCAAAACAGAATATATAAAAGCCTACCTAAATTTCGAGAGAGAAGGAGAGGCCGTTTCGTCTCTACAATCAGCTTTTGCCCAAATTTCAATGGAACCTATTATTTTAATTATAACATATAACAAATCACGTTACTTCATATTTTGGATTTATTTCAATTATACAAAGGTAAAAGGCCCTTAAATAATGTAACATAAGATTAAAATTCAATAATCGCAACATATTAACTACCGCTTACTTCAAACTTATAGCAGTATTCATCTATGCTATTATCATTTTCATTTTACTATTCGGGTCAGCTGTAAAGAGTGAACTCTTATCGTCCATAGATAGATAGAAAAGACTAGATAGATAGATAGAATAGAGAGAGAGTAGAGAATAAAAAGGTTTTTTCTTTACGAATGTTGAAATTTATTTGATCGTTCAGCAAGGTAGATGACCATGTAATGGGCCCAGTAAATTGTATATTAATAATATACAAAAACTGCAAACTTACATACAATCCATAGATTAGAAATTTCGTCTTAGGACAGGGTTGGAAGGAAAATTTCTTCCAAATAAATTTAATTATTGTAATTCCTAATACTAAGTACGTGTTTTCTTAAAAAATTTATTTTATGAAATCAATGTTTCAATTTACTCTACTATAAAATAAATGTATAATTTCTGAGTAAAACTTTGAATTAAAATTTAATTTTTATTTGAAAAAGGACTAGATCAAAAAAAATATAGGGTAGGAGCTACCTACCCTATGTATACGACCCGCCCCTGATATATATATAGATAAATATATGTGTAAGTATATTGATATAGTATTATATATAATAGTATATTATATATATATAATATATACAATATATTTATTTAGTGGTATATATATGTATATATAATATTACTATTATATTAGAACGCGAGAAGAGAAGAGAGAGAGAGAAAATTATGAATACTAACCTTAATAAGCAAGAGAATCTGACAAACTGGAGAACATGTTAGATCACTTGCATTCAATATCATCTATGCAAATTCGTTTTTTCGTTTCACTGAGACGTTAAATTTTGGTAACATCGAGACATTCACATTGTTTAGGTAATTCACAAATTTGAAATTTTCAGTACAGAAGCAAAAGCGGTTGTTCTTGATATGCAACCAAAAGTTGTAGGGTTCAGCCCACCGCAGTCATTATTTTCCACACATTTTTCTTCCTCAAAAATGTATTGGGCATGTGTTGTAAAGTGTCTGCACCAATCATGTTGGGTTGACATTTGGACTAACTAAAATTTTGATGACGTTTTTTTTTTTCATTAAATAATAAATCATTGGAGTGTTATATAATATCATAGTGCAATTATATTCTTTAGATATTGTAACTTCCTAACTAAAAAAATTAAAGAATAAAAAAATAATAAATACGTTGCACACTAACTGCAAGTTGGATAAAATGGTGGTTGCGCAAACCTGCAACCAGGCAACGAGCCGCCCCTGATATATAATTTATATATATATATATTATATATATATAATATATTATAATAATTTATATATATTTATAATATATATACTATCATATATATTATAGTATATATTATTTAGTATACTGTCTTCTTATCAGATAATAATCTAATAATAATTCAAAAATAATAATTAATGAATGTACGACAACTTTACAAGGCGATTACGCTAATTGCCCCCAAAACTAGTATATTTACACCTCTTTCCTGTATTGCTTGAGACATATGTTTTTACATTACTTTGCCTTAGGGGCTAGACTGGAGCGAAACTAGTTTGGCTCGATCTCCCGAACTTCTTTTATAAATAGAAAATAAAAAAAAAACTACATACAACTGATACAAAAAAAAAAAAAACTACATACAACTGATACAAGTATTTATTAAATTTTATTATTAGACTAAATCATCGTTACGTTTCTGTCTTATTACAAGACAATTATTTAAAATTTGCATTCCAATTTATCTTAAGTCATCTTGAAAAATAGTTTAGGAGGAGTTTATACTCAGAATTACGCTTATGAAGGAGGAGCAAGTCGCTCCATTGCTCCTATATACGAGTCAACCCCTGATATATATACTATATATATTATAATATATATATTAATAATATATATATATAATATAATATGATAAATGCAATTTAATCATTTTTTCTCCTTTTCAAGTAATTATATACAGATGTAAACTATAGAAAAGAAATTATTATATATACTATAATAATTTGTTTATAATTTTATTAAAAATTAAAACCGGTACTTAATAAGGGTTATTTAGAAGGGTGTCAGTAGGTTTGGGTGTTATTGTTTGTTTTTTTTGACGTTGTTTGATTTCTCTTGTTTTTTTCTTGTCGACTTTGTTTTTTCCATTGTTCTTAGGATACTACCCCATGCTAAAGCACAGTGGTTTCTACCCAGGGTATACTTTTTCCTAGTTGAAAATATTTTTTTTGTTGTGATGAAGCATAAATTTGAAGAGAGAGACTTTCACGCTTGACAAGAAGAAGGTATATATAATTTTTTTTTTGAAATTATTTATTCTTTATTTTAATTGCTTATTCCTTTATTAATAATTAAGAAGTAATTAATTTTTAATTTTTGTTATTATTATGATGAGATGTGAAGGCGATAGACAGTGTTATTTTTTAATTAGGTTCGTTTGTGTTTGATTTTTTTTAGTTTATGGTCATGTACTCAGCGACGGATTTCCTTTTGTGTTTAAGACAGTGAGGTACACCTAGGCTGGGAGGAAGAACAAATTGTATTTGGGTTTATGGCGCGTATAAGATTATTAATTTTATGTTCGTTCTTTTTTTACAGGCAGATTCCTATTCTATTATTACATGTCATTTATTTTATTATTATTATTATTATTATTATTATTATTTTTATTAATGCTTTTTATATATTATGGACTTTTTATTATTATGTCTTTTTATTTCTGCTATTATTATTCTGCTATTTATTTGATTATTTATTTATTTGTTCTTTTATTATTTATTTTTATTATTTATTTATTTTATTAGTTATTCTAATTATTTTTAGGATCAGTGATTTTGCTTAGGGGTTGAAGAGGGTCAAGGGCTAAACGAAATTACCCATTACTTAACAAATGAAAAAGCTGGATATATCAGGTGTATTTATTTTTGCGTTTATATCATTCATTTTTTTATTTTAGTTATTGGTTTCATTATTTTATTAATATTTTGGTTATATATTTGCGGTGCGCATTAATCTGAATATAGTGGATGTATTATTTAATTCATTTAATTAATTAGAATGTCATTTAAAATATAATTTAATATGAATATTTAATAAGAAGAATGTAATTTAAAATTAAGAATGTATTTCAAAGGAATACAAAATGTCTAGTTAATACCTATATATATTTATATTTTTTATATTTATTTATTTGGTTTTCATAATATTTAGAAGGTTTATTTTCCTTCTCCAGCTTTTTTTTGTTTTTGATTTTTGTTTGGCTGTTACTGGAGTGAACCTCTGGATCGATGGCTGATCTACGCATTCAGCAAGAGAAAATTGTACATATTGTAAATAAAAATTAAAGAATAAAGACCTGATTGGGAGAATTTAAATAAGATAAAGTAGATAAAAGTTGATCTAAGTTTGAAAAGAAAATCAAAGAACTAGAAGATAGAAAGAAAAAATAGAAAAAGAGACACTAAACGTGAAAGTGAGGATGAAAATATAAAAGAAAAGTGAAAAATGATAGATTGATAATTATTAGATAAGGGAATTTAAAACACCAGAACAAGGTGAAAATTGAAAAGAAAGATATTAGAAAAATAACGACAAAAGATATAAATGAAAATAAAAATAAACAGTAAACTGATAATTTTGTAACGATGAAAGAGATAAATGAAAATTGTAAAACAGTTCAACAATTTTGTATTTATTTGTAGCATTAAAGACATATATATATATATTTTATTTATTTAAGGACATATATTTTACGATTAAGGTTAATATTTTTTTAGGATTAAGGTTAAAATATATTGCAGGATTAAGGTTTTTAATTAAGAATCAATATCAGACGATATCAGTGTCAGACTGTATCAGTATTTGACTAAAATAATATCGGTATCAGCCTATATTAATATTGGGTGTTGTGTGGAGAAGAATTAGTCGTGTTGTTTGATTTTTTATAATAAATTCTTATTGGTTTTGGTTGTTTGTTTGTTTTGTTTTTCTCCTGTGTTTTATTCTGTTAAGAGGGCTCACGACAAATTAAGAAATAGTGGATGGAATCGAACCCACCACAACATTATTACAAATTTTATTTATCCCAAGGTCTAGATTTTAGAGTATAAAAGCTACTGGTTCGAGTTTGGAAATAGTTTCATATCTAAAGTTTTCGAAAATATAGAGTCGGTCATTTTATCATGATATTTGTTCGCATGTATCAATTTTCTGTATTATTTTTTATGCATAATAATAGCTGAGTAAATGACAAATCAATTACTGAATTTTTTTGAGACATTCAAAAAAGTAGAAAGTTCAGGTAAATACCAGCCGGAACCAAGCTAGTTCCGGCCAGAACCAGAACTTCTAAAAAATCAAGGTT
>JABUQX010064523.1:5000-12500 GCA_015478945.1 Trachelipus rathkii | reverse complement strand
ATTATATATTATATATATATATATATATTATATATATATATATTATATATATATATCTATAATATTATATATATTATTTATATATATATATATATATATACTATATATATATATATATTATTATATATATTATAATATATATATATTAAGTATTATATAGCTCACATCGTATACTCTCACTCACCTCACTGGAGACAGGTTTGAGCTACGTCAGTGACGCTTATAATTAGCACTCTACTCGCGGCGTAGGACACTCACATATATATAGTGTTGGCGCAAGTGCAAAAAGTGTTGTAGTTTTTGTGTAATTTCTTCCGCCCAAATTCATGAATCAGCATTTTGAAATTCAGCAATTTTTAAACAGTGAGATTTTGGCTGAACTTCAAAATCTTTTTGCAGAGCAGAAGCTTTCACTAAAATCTTTCCTGCAAAGATTTTTAATGAACGAAAATGAAACAGAAACTTATATAAAAAAAGAAGCACTCTCTCTCTCTCTCTCAGTGTGTGTTTTTTTGTTTATTTCAAGTTTTTTTTTTGTTTTGGCGTGCAGTACCACTCTAAAAGTTAGCTGTTACGTAATAGGAAGCTGTGTTGCGGATATGATATATAGGCACTAGTGATAATGGCTCTATGAGTGTGTGCACTAATGTTTTTAACAAAAATTGAGAAACAAAAAAGAAAAGTATAAAAATAGTGTTGGATTTTTTGTTATAACCGAAATAGCTGCTCAAAAATAGCACTCATGTATCAAAAATTTTTTTTTATAAAATAGTCAAGAAGCTGGAACTGTGAGAAGTGGGCAAAATTGCGCTCTCACTCGCTCTCTGATAGTAAATAGTAGTAAGATTCTCCACACACACTAAGTGCTCGCTCGCTCCGTTGAGTTCTTGCGAGTTATATAGACAGAGTTGTAAAAATTTAATTATAATCAGATGAATAGTAAAAAAGTTATATGCCATCAATTATTTGAATTTTTTTTTCTTTTTTTTGCAACAAAAAAAAAGAAAAATCGCAATAACTTTTTTATTATAAATCCTATTATTACGAAACTTTCAGAGCATGTATAATTGGAAAGAATACACATATTGTGTTTAAATAAATTTTTTTGTATACCAAACACTTCTGCCGCTGTTCATGGGAAAACATATAAATTTTAAAGTTTTCCGCGAGTAGCAGCAAAACTATTGGGCGTACAGAAAATTTATCTAAATAAAATATGTGTATCTCGTCGAGTTATAAAGGCCATAAAAATTTCATTCTTATCAGATGAATAATTACAATGTTGCATGACACCAATCACTAAAAAAAAATTTTGGCTACTCAAAAATGAAAAACCATGAAAACTTAATTATTATTCATACGATCAGTTTGAAGTTTTCAGAGCATATATAAATGGGGTAGGTAGACATTTTTTGTTTAGAGAAAATTTTTGTATGCCCAACAGATTTGGTCGGCTGCTCAGAGAAACATTTTCAAAGTTTTAAAAGTTTTCTTGCGATCAGGCGGCAAAACTGTTGGCATACCAAATAAAATATCTAAATAAAATATTTAATCTTTGTAGAGGTACATAAGTTTTGTGAAAGTTGCATTGCAAACCAGATAAATATTAAAAAAATTACACCCCACCAAGCTTTTTTTTTCCTTTTTTTTTTTTTACCAAAAAAAATTAATGATAAATTTTTTATTTTTTGTTCAATCAACACAAAACTTTCAGGTCATATACTACTAGGCAAGGTTCACATTTTTTGTTTGCCACTGCATATGGGGAAACTTTTGAAAATTTGAAAATTTTCCCATTATCTGAGAAACTTCAGCAAGTGAGGGTGTGTTTATTTTTGCTCCCATTTTTACTTATAATCTGTGTATTTGCAAGTGAATTTAGTTAACAAATTAGTAGGCCTACTTTAACTGTTTATTTTAGAAATTTGTGTACTTATTATTGTGGTTATTATTTCTGTTATTAATTTAATTTAGTTGAGTATTGGGACTCAGTCAGTGTTTCATAGGTTAACAATAGGCTAGAGTTAAGAGATTTCCTGTATAGCTGTGTGTTTGCAGGTTTATTTGAATTATCTAAATAGTTTTTTCTGCATTTAACTTATAGTCCTTCAAACAATTGGTTAATATTAATTTTGTGGTAATTAAACTAATTAAGTTTTACCAGGCCATAGTCACCAGTTAATTTGAAGTATTGGACTCAAGTGTTTGATAGGTTAACCCTATAGCTAGAGTAGTTAAGAGATTTCCTGTATACTGTGTGTTTGCAGGTGATATTTGAATTATTTATTAAAATAATTTTTTTCTGTATTTAACTACAGTCTTAAACAATTGTTATAGTTAATTTTCTTTTGATAATTTAATTAAATTAAGTTTACCAGTCATAGCTTATAATTTTAGGCCTACCTTATAATTTTTATTTATCCCTGGCTAGGCTAAAGCTAGATATAAAGCCTTTTTAAAATTTTTAACTTGTTCTAAAGATATTAGTTTATTTCTTTTTAGGCTTTGGTGATAGTTAAATTGTAGTTGGTAAAATAATACGGTAAAAGGTTTAGTAAACTAATAATAAATAAAGTATGTATGTCTGGTGTGATATCTGTTGGACCTGTAGAGGTAGAAATATGGTGAATAGCTGCCTAACTTGTGTTTGAATCAGAGAATGTGTTGTTAAGGAACCGGAGATTGCAAGACTGAGTGGAAAATATGAATGGATTGAAAGCAAGGAAGTATTTGATGTTTGAGAAGGGGAGTGTTAGGGAACAAAGTTAGTAAGGTGATGCCTGAGGCGGAGGAGGGAGCGGGATTAGGGGGTAGATAGGAAAAGTGGATTCACCTTAGGCAGGAAAATTGAGGGGGAAAAGGATAAAGTAGTTAAAAATAGGTCTGCAATAATTAGAGTTTACGGAATAGAAAATAATAGATTTAAAGATGAGGATCTCGAAAGTCAGACAGCCTGTGACCTGCAGTAACAGGTTTGACTGTTTTTCGGATGGGAAGGAATCTGAGGGCCAATTATATATCGAGTTTTCTAAAAAGGAAAGACTGATACATTGCTAATTGGAGACTCTAATGACACGATACCGCTAGATAGGACTTTTCAAAGTAAGAATAAATAGAAACGATTGAGAGTGTTTTCCAGGTGCTAGGTGAGTGATATCGTGGATAGGATGAGAGAGAGATTGATCTACAAAATGCTTGATTCCGATAGTGATTTGTGCATGGGGGTACAGAATGATATATGACATAGAAGGTCCGAAGAATTATTAATGTATTATAAGAAGCTGATTCAGAGGATGAAAGCTAGTGGTATAAGGTGCAAGAATGATACAAGGTTACTAGGTTAAGGTGCGCGGTTTTTTTGTTTTTGAGGTCAGGAATGGGGAGTAGAGGCTTTAGGTGTAATGAAAGGATTAGGAATTTTATGTTTTTCAGAAATATTAGGTTTTTTGGATTTGTAGGAGAGAATTTTTGGACAAAGATCTTTTTTGCAGCGGGATGGAGTTTCAAACTTGAGTCGTAAGGTGTTGGCTTTTCTCAGCACCATGTTTGGAGACTTGTATTAGGCAAAACTAAGTAAAAGTTTGGGGGTGATGGGGCTAAATCGGGATACAAATAATAGCCATGGTAAGGTTTATAGTGGTGATATAAAATAAAATAGTGTTTGTCTAACAGACTCAATAAGGAAAAGATAGCAAAAAAAATCAGCAAGCTTTCGATATCAATGCTTTACCAAATGCTCATAGCCTTAGAAAAAAAAGTGAGCTGATTTAGTTAACCAAATGAAATAATCTAGACATTATTTGCATGACTGAGGCATGGGTTAATGAGGAATTATATGGAGACTGTTCAGGAATATGAAATAAGACGGTTATTCACTTTATTTATACCCACATAGAGAAAGAAAGGTGGGGGTGTGGCACTTTATATTAAAAGCAATATACTCAATCTGTATTAATGACTGACTTTATAAAACTAATCATGATATTGAAACGGTTTGGGTAGATATCCTTATGTTAAATAAATCAAATATAGAATAGGGGCATTTTATAGATCCTGGCCAGAGTCAGAATTAGACTCAGAAATTGTAAAGAAATTGAACACAAGTATGACACAAAAGAAAAGGTATAGTCATAATGGGTGATTTTAATTTTCTGGCATTCAAAGGGATTTCTTGTCTAATATGGACGCATAGTAGTTCAGTATCTTATAAATTGTATCCTAGATAACTTTTTGGGCAGATGGTCCTTGAACCCACAAGACACGATGGCACTATAGACTTATATTACATAACGATGAAGTATGGGTGGGCCCGAGGTTAGAGTTGAAGGAAATTTGGACTCGTGACCATAATATAATTAGATTTAATATAAATGTGATATCTGGGCCAAATTGCAAGTTACCAGGGAAAGGATCTTAGATTTCCGAAATGGTGATTTTACTAAATTTCGAGACATGCTTAGTAGACTGACTGGGATAAAAGAAAGTTTAAAGACAAAACTGTTTTAATCATGTGGGAACATTTTAAGCAAATTTTAAAGAATATTCAGTCAGTGTGTTTTAAGATACACCATTAGGGTGGCAGAAGAGAAAACCTGTTTGGGTGGAATAGATGAGATAAGAGATAAAATTAAAGAGAAAAGCGCTGATGTTTTAAAATATTCAAGGGTAGTATAATAGGGAAGATGATTTAGAAAATTAATAGGAAAAAAGACGAACTTAACCAGTTCAATAAGAAAGGCAAAGAGAGAGGCAGAAATTAATTTAGCAAGGAATAGTAATAAGAATCTGAAGAAGTTTTTTGGCTTTTATAAATTTAAAAGTAAGAATAGGATAATTGGTCCAATTAAAATTTTTTTTTTTTTAGTAAATTCTGATAAGGAATTGGTTAGCATTTTCAATGCTTATTTTGCTTCAGTGTTTACTGAGGAAAGATTGATAATAGTTTGGAGACTAATAGTTTTTATGCATGTAACACATAGACTTACAGAATTTGAATTTGACGGTAAAGATATTAAACGTTATTAGACATATTGATCCAGGTAAAGCTGCAGGGCCTGATGGATATATGGTAGAATTCTTAAAAGAGGGTAGTATCAGCATTGAAAAGTCAACTGTATTTTGAATTTTTAACGCGATCTATTAACATTTGGTGAGGTACCAGATGACTTGAAAGCAGCATATGTTTGGTGCCAATATATAAGAAAGGTAGTGAGGAAGATTTGGGAATTATAGGCCAGTTTACTTAACATCTCTGGTTGTAAAGGTTCTGGAAAAGTTATAAAATGTCATATAGAGAAATATTTAGAAGATAACAAGGTATTGTATGATCAGAACGGTTTCAGAAAGGGAGGTCATGTCAGAAACCTTTTAGATCAGACATGGAATACATTACTGACTGCATTGACCGGGGAGATCCAGTGATATTGTTTATTTAGACTTTAGTAAAGCTTTTGTTAAGGTTTCTCACATAGGGCTGATGAAAAAGTTATTGCAATGTGGTATAGGTGGAGTGATACATGGTCGAATTAAAGAGTGGTTGCGAAATAGAAAACAGTGTGTACAACTAAATGGGAATAAATCATCATGGGAAATAGTGAAGAGTGGTGTCCACAGGGTTCAGTGCTGGCCACTATTTTTCCTCATATATATAAATGATTTAGACGCAGGGACTTAAATGAAGGTTTTCTAAGTTTGCAGTGAATATAAAAGTGGCCACTCAGTTAGGAATAGTGAACGGATGCATAAAGATTCAAAATGATCTCGATAAACTTCTTGGGTGGGCAGATAAGTGGCACATGAATTTTTAATAGTAAAAAGTGTAAGGTTCTTCAACCTAAAAAAAACAAAAAGGGTTATTTTACTCAAATAAAAGTTTTACACCATATGAATGGGGAGTGGCTTGAAGTCTGTGGCCAAGAAAAAGATTTAGGTGTGATTATAAGCAGTAATTTGAAAGTAGCTAATATTTGGAATGCTAGAATAGCCAATGATGCTGGCATAATAAATTCGCAAATGTTTGTTGTACATGCGCAAGGAAAGTAATGGTAAACTGTAAAATAGCTATGTATAGGCCAGTAATAGAGTATTGTGCACAAGTTGGGGCCCCTTATTTAAAGAAGACTTAGATATGCTAGGAGAGTGTGCAACGTAGAGGAACAAGGATGATTTCTGGGTTTGAGGTAAGAGCTATGAAGAGAGGCCGGAAAGAGTTGGAATGTTTTCTGTAGAAAGGCGATTTCTCCAAGGGGACCATGATACAATCTTCAAAATATTTAACATCTATTGATAATATAGAGACCAATAAATTTTTTCATAGTAGAACATGGACATGTGACCAGGGGGCATATAAGATTAATGAAGAAAGCATGCATCTTGATATAAGAAAGAGAATGCATTCAGTAATAGGGTTGTTAATTTTTGGAATAGTCTGCCAGAGAGTTGTTTGAGTGTGACTCGATTGCAAGACTTTAAGAACGGTTTAGATCCGTTTATGGACTGGGTTGGGGTATCATATAATATTATTGACGAAAGCAAATTGGCGGTTTTTTAAGTTATAGCAGTTATTGGTTAGATGGCATGTGTGACATAACTTAGTTATTTAAGCCATGTGGATGGTTTGGGTATCATATCTATTATCATTAGTTTTGACTAAGCCAAATTGTGATTTGTAGTTACAACAAATTGACAAGCCTAGGTGCTTTGTGGATTTGCATGAGGATGTTTGGGTAGTGGGGTTGACTGGGACAAGTCTCGATAGGCCCATGTGGCTTTTTCTGTGTCTCTATATTCCTAATGTTTCTAATGTTTGACGAAATGAAGGCAAATCCGTTCTCCATAAAAAAATTAATTTAAACAAAAAATGTGTATCTTCCCAACTATACTTGCTTTCGAAAGTTTCATGCTGAATTGCATGGCATAATAAAAAGGTTATCGCTGATTTTTCATTTTATGACTTGCCAAAATTTAATACACCCACCATATCCCCTTTGTTCAGGGTTGGCAAAAAAAAACTTTTTTTGAAAACAGAAAAAACGGAAAATTGGGTTTTTCAATTTTCCTTTCCTTTTCAGCAATAATCTGCAATTTCATATCAATTTAATTGTTTGTTTTAATTTTTGCTATTGTTATTATTAAGTTTTTGATTATACAGTAATGCCAAGACTCTTGGATCCCAGAAGCAAACCTAGGAAATTGAATTGGACTGAAGTTCTGATGTCTAAGGGCGCAGCAAAGTAAAATGTAAATTATTAACAGTGATACAGATTAGCAAAAAAATTGAAACGAATAAAAGTGATCAGAAAAAAATCCTTGTAGCGCTTGTCAATATTCTGGCAAATCTAGTGAATCAAGTGCTTAATACATCGTTGAAAGCATGGATCTTACAGATGTACAGAAGAGGGATTCATCTAATTTTTCTGATGGCTGCGAGACATTCATCAATGAAAACATGGTTTCTGTATCTGACAATCAAAAGTCAAGAAATTGTCTAATATACCATTA
>JABUQX010064523.1:0-2500 GCA_015478945.1 Trachelipus rathkii | reverse complement strand
ATATATAATCATATATATATAATATTATACTATATATTATTATATATATACATTATATATTAGATTATTATATATATATATATATTATATATATATATATATTATATAATATATATATATTTTATAGTTTAGGACATTAGGAATTAGGAAATAGAGAAGTAAAAGCCACCCTTATCCGAGACTGTCAGTCAAACCCCACTACCCAAACAGCTCATGCAAATCACAAAGCACCCTAGGGTTGTCAATTTGTTGTAACTACAAATCACCAATTTGGCTTAGTCAACTAATGATATATAATATGATACCCAAATTCACATGCATTAATAACTAAGTTATTGGTCACACATGCCATCTAACAATAACTGCTATACCTAAAAACCCGCCATTTGGCTTCGTCAATATATTGTATGATACCCAACCTTAAACGAATCTAACCGTTTCTTTAATGTTGCAATCGAGTCACACTAACAACCTCCTCTGCATTCCAAAATTTAACAACCTATTACTGAATGCATGCTTTCTTATATCAAGATGGCATGCTTTTTCTTAATTTCTTATTATGCCCCTGGTCAACTGTCCTTGTTCTACTATGCAAAAATTTATTGGTCTCTATATTATCATTGAATGTAAATATTTTGTAGACTTTGTATCATGTCCCTCTGAGAATCGCCGCTTTCTACATCTTTCTCCTCTTCCAGCCTCTCCTCATAGCTCTACCCTCAACCCAGAAATCTCCTTGTTGCTCAACGTTGCACTCTCTCTACCATATCTTTCTTAAATTAGGGGCCAAAACTTGTGCACAATACTGCTATTACTGGCTAACATAGCTATTATACATTTACTTAACTTCTTGCTCTTGTAAACACATTGCGATTTTTATGCCCAGCATCTATTAGCTTTATTTTAGCTTCCAAACATTGAATTTGTACTTTCAATTATGCTTATAATCAACTAAATTTTTTCTTGGTCAAGACTCAAGCCTCCCATTCATATGTAGTTAAAACTTTTAGTTTGGTAACAGGTGAAGAACCTGACACTTTTTACTATTAAAATTCATTTGCACTTTGCTTGCCCAAGAAGTTTATCCGGATATTTTGAATCTTTTGCATCCTTCCAACTATTCCAATCTGAGGTGGCACTTTAGTATATCTGCAACTTAGAAACCTTGCATTAAAGTCCCTGGTCTAAATCATTTTATATATGAGGAACATTAAGTGGCCCCAGCACTGAACCCTTGTGGGGACACTCTTCACTTATTTCATGATGATTTATTGCCATTTAATTTACCCACTGTTTTCTATTTCGCAACAACTCTTTAATGTACCACTCCACTATACCACATTGCAATAACTTTTCATCAGCCTTATGTGGGGACCTTATCAAAAGCTTTACTAAAGTCTAAATATACATATCAACTGGATCTCCTCGTCAATGCAGTCAGTAATTATTCCATAAATTCTAAACGGTTTGTCTGACATGACTCCTTTCTGAAACCTGCTGGGGGAGTCATACAATACTTGTATCTTTCTAACTATTTCTCTATATGACCTTTCTTAGTAACTTTTCCAGAACCTTACAACCAGAGATGTCTAACTGGCCTATAATTCCCAAATCTTCCTTACTATTTTCTTATAAATAGCACAACATATGCTGGCTTTTTCCCAGTCATCTGGTACCTCACAAATGTTATAGATCGCTTAAAAATCAAAACAGTGCCTTTGCAATGCTGATACTACCTTTTCAGAATTCTACCATATATCCATCAGGCCTGCAGCTTTACTTGGATCAATATGGTCTATAAACGTTTAATTCTTTTACGTCAATTCAAATTCTGTAAGTCTATTTTGTTACAGCATATCAGAACTATTAGTCTCCACTATTATTAATCTTTCCTCAGTAAACAACATAAGCAAATAAGCATTGAAAATGTTGATCAACTCTTATCTGAACTCACTAAATTTTGATCAATTTTAATTGGACCAATGTCCTATTCTTACTTTTAACTTTATAAAAGCTAAAAACTTCTTCAGATTCTTATTCTATTCCTTGCTAAATTAATTTCTCTCTCTCTCTCTTTGCTTTCTTATTGACTGGTTAAGTTTTTTTTATTTTTTCCTATAATTTTCTAATCATCTTCCTATTACTACCCTTGAATATTAAAACATTACGCTTTTCATTAATTTTATCTCTTATCTCTCTTTTCCACCAAGTACTCTTTGCCACTCTAATGGGTTTATCTTTAAAACCATACGATGAATATTCATTAAAGTTGCTTAAATGTTCCACATGATAAAAAGCAAAAATTGAAAATCTTAGAACTTTATACTCTTTTACTTAGTGAAAATGGTAAAAACTCATTTTAATTCATTTGTTTGAAATATATATAATATATATATATAATTATATATATTATAATATTATATATATATTATAATATATATATATATATTAGGTATAATATATATATATATATATATATATATATATAGTAGGTGGCCTT
>JABUQX010064522.1:7500-21626 GCA_015478945.1 Trachelipus rathkii | reverse complement strand
ATAATATATATATTATATAAAGTTTTTATTAAATATAATATTATATATATAATATATATATCATTGATTATATTAGTATAATATATATATTTATAATATAGATATAATATATATTATCTCATTATTATATACTATTATATATATATTATATATATTATATATGATATATATATAAACTATATATATTGTATATATATATATATAGTATTATATATAAATATATATGAGTGCAGAATTAATATATATGTAACTACTCTTATTATTAGTACTATATAGATTATATTTACGTCTATCTATCTACTCGTATATACTATCTTATATATATATAGAATATTGTATTAATATTAATAATATAATACTACTAATAATATCCAAAAATTAGATATAAGCTTTTATAGTCTATCAATCTATCAGGTAAATTGAGATTATATATATATATATATAATATATATCATAAAAATATATATATAGTGTATATATTATATATATATATATATGTACCAAAATGTGATATAAAGTCAAAAGGTTTAAAAGGATACTGTTAAATATAATATATGTAAATAAAGGTAATATTATATAGTAATATATATATAATATATAATATTAAATATATTAATATATTTATATATAATATATATAGTTATATATATATATTATATTAATATATATTTTATAATATAATATTATATATTTATATATATATATATATATATTATATATATAATATATATATATATATACTATTATGATATATATAATATATATATATATATTATATATATAATATAATATATAAATATAAATATAAAAAATAAGCAAACTATGAAAATTACACTGGATGTTGATGTTGAGAATACGAATAATATCAGTATTGATCCAAAAATGAAAAAGAATAAGAAGTAAAAAAAAGAAGTGGAAACTGTCATCTTTATATAACACTTTTAACTTTCTATTTCCCACACATGACTAACGTTATGAAGGCGTTCATAAAATTAAATAATCCTCCAAAAAATACTTTCATAAATAAACATATGACTTTGCTGAGCTTTAACCTAATCATAAGTATTTTGACGCACATGTCAACAGAGAGAGATAATTATTGTAATACTTAAAGGTATATTGTAGAGTATATGGAGATAAGATACAATCTGTATACATGATTTTTTTTGCATATAATATGATATTTATATTCTATATAAGTAGATCAGTAGTAGAGAGTAATAGAGGAGAAGAGAGATAGAGAGAGAGAGATGAAGAGTAAGAGGAGAGTGAGAGAGAGAAGTAAGATGAGAAATGAAGAGGAGAGAATAGTAGTACTGTGAGAAATGAGAGAGCAGAGAGAAGAGAGAGAGAGAGAGAGAGAGAGGAAAAAAAATAACGTCCCAGTTGTCGTCGCCGTTTGAAATGGTAAATAATTTTAAGTTGGAAAGTCGAAGTTTGATCATTTGAGTCAGAGAGAGAGAGAGAGAGAGAGAGAGAGAGAGAGAGAGAAGAGAGAGAGAGAGAGAGAGAGAGAGAGAGAGAGAGAGAAAATACAGATAGACAGTCAAGAAAATAAAGAGATTTTGCGCGACCTTTCAACCCTTCATAAATATTACTTTCGATTTTATATTATTAATCATTTTAAGTCGATTTAGGAAAGGCCATTTATAAGCCAGGAATTAATTTAATATGCATTAGTATTCAATTAGATCAGTAACTTGACAAATTTTTAGGCAATAGATCTGGAATGAACGTTCTTTAGGATAATGTGACAATTCTCTATCTTCTATCTATATCTATCTATCTATCTAATCTATCTATCTATCTATCTAATCTCATATCTATCATATCGTATTCATATCTATCTATCTAATCTATCTATCTATCTATCTATCTATCTATCTATCTATCTATCTATCTATTTTTAATTTTAAAAAAAATCTGCTCGTTTACGATAATAAAGAATTAAAATCTATCTATCTATCTATCTATCTATCTATCTATCTATCTCTATCTATCTATCTATCTATCTATCTATCTATCTATCTATCTATCTATCTATCTTTGTTTGTTTGTCCGTCTGTCTGTCTGTCTCTCTGTCTCTGTTTCTGCCTTTTCCCATATAATATATAATATTAATATTATGAGTTATAATAAATATTATAGATATATTATTTATAGTATATATTATAATATATAATATATATATATAATATAATACATATATAATATATATAATAATACCGTAGTTAATAATAGTAATTTGTTTTCATAGTAAAAGGACCACTACACACGGCCCACTAGAGAGAAACTGCCACACGGGTGAATTGATATCACTCGCATGGAGTGGGTCTCTGTTGAGCTTTATACATATTATTAAATGTCATGGAAAATTTGAATGGGCGAATGAATATTCAGTCAAAAATAAATAAAAAGCTAAATAAAAGATGTTCCTATATATTTTACAATTGTCCTAATTTTACATAAAAAACTCATATGTTATAAAGAGTATTCAGTTCTTTTTGACAAGAGAAAATAGTTACTGTTGAAGTGGGAGGATTTGGATAAGATATGGAATAACCTTTTAGAAGTTGTTATGGACCGTAAATTAGGAAGTGGCGGCAGCAAATGGAGTCTAGGTGGAGAAAATTAATGAAGATATGGTGAACAGATTGTGGGTAGTGGCACACAATAATATTGCAGATGTGAGAGGAGGATCCACGTGAAAATGATTGTGGCTGTGGATGATGATATTTTGGTGTGGCCAATTAACGAGGCTTGCAAGTATAACCTCGTGCAAGCCCTTTCGTCTGTGAGAAAAAGACCACTCTCCAATGTTCGGGTTTATATTTCTAAGTTTAGCCCCTCGCTCATTCACTCGCCAGCACTCTTGCCAATAAGACTAGAAGCCTTGTCGGATAGCAGGATAGTAATCAGTTGATAGGAGGCGGCCATTTTGGCCTCTCTTTCATCGATTTCGTGGCTAGTTACCCCTAAGCGAGGGGGGCCCAACATAGTATAATTTGTTGTACAGCGGATACTATTGTGTTTTTAGAATAGGGGCTGCTTTAATACGCCTAGAGGCGCCGTAGCGAAAGTCTGTAAATAAACTGACATATAGAATATAGGTTTGGTTAAAGAATAATTCGAGATAAGATGCAATCATAATAGCATTAATTATGCCTTATAAATCGAAGCATGAGGGGAGGGTATGGGAGATTTTGCAATCAGGAAAGACAGCAGACGCACTCACACTGCTTTAGAGCCGTCAGTAAACACTGGAGTGAACTGTGGAATGAGATAACAATGATGCCTTTAATAAGGCAGCAGGGTGGCTAGGTTTGGAAGAGAGGTCAAGGACCAGCAAAGGGTAGAAGAGCAGGGAAATAGTCAAAGGTGTATACTCTTCGTTCATAATAGAGAACTGGCAGCACATTCAAAGGAATGTTAAGGATTATATAAGGACTGCTGTAAATGTGCCCAATCCCGTAGTTCCGCAACATTTCCTCGAACCTGTTCTAGCAGATGGTTTTGAGTTTTTGTAAGAGAGGATAACCTGGTGCACGATTGATGTTATTCCCTCGAAGAGAGAGTGAATTACATTCGGATCAACTTCAAGGCTCACCCGGAGGACGATCGGAGCCCGTTAGGCAGTACACGATTGCCTCGTTCTGGATGGATTCTAAATCAGAGATTAGAGACTAATTAAATAGTTGGGTGAGTCTGACACATTTACTAAAAGCATAGCCATACTCCAGTTTCGTATCGATTAATATTAGGGCGAATAATTGGAGAAGAATAAAAATAAGGGACTTATCGATCACTCACCCAAATGAATTATTTGAGGCGAAATAGATGTCGTAAATAGACTAAAAATTCGTTTTCAGTGTAGTTTAAATTGTGCACAGGAGTCGATGTTGTCAAGGTATCTTGTAAAGTAAAACGAGTGGATTTCTACAACGGGGGCAGTAACGCCCTCCACCTGGGGAGCTTAACAAATAACATCCCAGGTGCGCTAATTATTGAGGGTGGAGCGGATTAAGGAGGTGCAGGTAATGAGGGGGGGCGTAAGGGGTGCTATATGGTACGGGCAGGTGTAAGAGGGGAGAATGATATAACTAAGAGTAAAATTAATTAGAATTAATATTAATATATAATATTTATATACTATAATAAATTATAAATATATTAATAATTATATAAATACAATCAATAATAATATCATTATAAATAAATAATAAAATACTTTAATTAATATATATCCTAATTATATATATATATAATTAATATATATAATATATAGTATATACTATAGATATATATATATATAGGTAATATATATATATAGTATATATATAATATATATTATTACAAGTGCGATTCTCGAGTGTGAGATAATGACACTAAATGGACTAAAAGTTACATATGCAATAAGAGTACAGGCTAAGATTAAGTTGATTATTTTTTTTTACAATATGAGAATCAATAAGATATATATATAGTTATAATGATCTATATAGTATAATTATGATAATATAAAGATATTATATAGAGTAATAATTATAGACTATAACCAAATTCTTTATAATATATATATATATAATAATATAATATATTATATATATATACTATATTATATATGACTTCGGAATGGTGGAAGTTGCCAGGGAAAGAGTCGTCGAGAGAAGAATAACTAATAGATACCCCATTCATAACTTTAAGCCAGAGATTTAGCCAACATGCATAGGTTAATTTTCGCAGAAATTTGGCGTCTTTTAAAGAAATCCATGCCTTAAAGACTGTGTTTAGTGATAGGAAAACGTTCCCGATGTGGAATGATGTGATGGTTTTCGTGTGAACGTGTGATTATTACACTATGTCTCAAGCAAAAAAGAAGTGTAGGCAATATTTGTCAGAATATTTGAAATATGGATTCATTCCATTTCCATCAAATAAAAAATTGCCAATGTGCCTTTTATGTGAGAAGACTCTGTCTAACGAAGCTATGAAGCCTTCTCGATTACAAGAACATCTGTCAAAAATTCACCAAGATAAAGATAAGTCAACTCAGTCTATTGATTTCTTCAAAGACATAAAGAGGAAGTATGAAGGGAGACCTACAGTAAGTTTTCGGTATGTTCGAAAAAAAGTACTCTATGTTCAAATTGTCTATAACAGCTGACTTGTCATGCTTATCTAAACAAAGTGTTCTTTGTTGTGATTTGCCTAAAAGTTGGAAGTCATAATATGGAGGAAAGACTACTACTTTGACAGCTGTTATATATGTAAATACTTGATCACTCTGTATGCATTCCTCAATGCAAATATGTCAATGTATTTAACGACGACATACCTTTAGAAAGTATTGCCTCTATTGATGGTGAATGAAGATTCATACATATATGTTGTAGTAAATATAAGGAAAAAACACAGTTTTAGTTAATACAGATCTCGACGATAATCAACTCTCAGTTGATTAAATAGTAGACCTAGTTATTATTTAGCATATCGTTCGTTTCATAAATGAATATCTGGCACGAGATAATGAAAATAATGCTGATTCGCTAAAAGTATTTACTTAAACCAACTGGACAACTCTTAAATGGCTCCTCTCCTATATTCTCATTGACTTTCTAACGTCTAATTTATTAGACGAAAAAGACATTCCATTATATCTAATTATTCTTGCCTGTGTTACTGACGGTGGCCGCAGCATATAGACCAGGTAATATGCGGTTTTAGTGCCACATTTAAAGCAAGCTGTCAGGGGTTATGAGTTCACTGTGTATTCATACTCGTCAACAATTTTTAGTTGACATAAAATTTAAGCTGTGGAAATTTACGATGTCTCTATTAATTGTGTCATTTGTGACGATCCAATAAAATCAAATTGACACATTCTTGAATGATTAAGTGTTTATTCGCCCAGCTTTGTGAAGAAAATATTGACGAAGTTTGACGATTAATTAGCTACACAACGATGAGGTTAAGGTGGCTTATCTAAAGAGAAATTGTTTACAACGAATTACTATAAACCTCTTTAAGATAAACAGTTATTGAATTTATCGACACAGCTGACCACAGTTTCGCCAATTATTTAAATAAAAAAGACGAACTGATGTTGCATTACTCTTTTATTGAATATTTTTACAAATTAAAACGAAATAATAATACAGAAGCATTACAAGTAAAAAAAAATGAATTGTTCACAAAACAAAAGAGTATTATAGGGCTTTTATAGAGAAAATATAAATGTGTTCTGGAAAAGTAATTTATGCAGTATAAGACTTAGTACGGTTTAGATACATATACTTCTGCTGTAATTCGGTATGAAAGAAAAATTATGACGAAATTGTCAAAGTTAACGACTTGAAGTTATATTTGTTTTCACTATATATTGAAGCATGTAAAGAAAACTATAGGAAACTAGGATTTCAGGATAGTAATTGCGCATCGAAATATCGCCATCAAATGGTGTTTCAACCTCAGATTCAATCAGATGTGACTGACAGCTAAATTTTATATTTCACCAGTGCCAATGCTAGGAGCCCCTAATAAGACCTCAGCATGACTAGTGGAATGTCAAGTTATATTATTGTAGAGAGTATGGATACGAAGTAATTTGTGTGGCGAAAAAAAAAGCTTCCTATACTCTATCTATGCGAAGAAATTAAAATATTTGCTTGGGCTTTGTCCTTCAACAGTATACTCGTCGAAAAAGCTTCAGTGTGGTTCACACAATTGAAAATAAACAAAGCTCAGAAAACAAAAATTAGATTTACTCAGACAGGTGCATTTAAAGATTATGCCTAGTACAAATCTGCTCTGATTATGCAATCGTATAATATGTGCAGTATACAAGAGCTCAGCAGCAACTACATGTGTCAAAAAATGATGATATATATTTAAATAAATATTTTAAGGTTAATATTAAATAATTCTCTTTTTAATATTAATAATAATAAGTAATAATAAATTAAATAAAAAATAATAATTAATAATAATAAAAAAATATAATAATAATAATAATAAATATATAATAATTAATAATAATATAATATATGATAATAATAAAAATTAATAATTAATAATGAATAATTAATAATAATTAATTAAAAATTAAAATAAATATAAAATATAAATATATATATATTAAAAGTTAAAATTATATTAAATTAATATATTATATATAATTATTATATATAATATTTTTATATTCATATATACTATTATGTATATTATATTTATATAGTCAAAGTAAATATTAATATTATTATATAATACTAATCAATAAGTATTATATATATTAATTATAATATTCTAGTGTTTTTAAAATATAAAACTAATCTGAAAGGTGGGGGCGGTGGGATTAGCTGATAATTCTCAGGGCGTTTGGTGTGTTGAGAAAAGTTAGTGTGAAACACTGATTATACTGTATGTCCTAACAATTTGATTTTGAAAATTACAGGAGAATTGTGTGAACCATATATTAAGTGTGGTTCATTGTAGGAAGGTGGATGAAAGGTGGCAGAGTTTTTCGCTCCCTATTTTTCCTAAATAGTGCTTCTGAGGTTTGTGGGTGAGAAATGGATGGCATGAAATTCCATTGTGAAATATTCCAACAGCTAGTTAAAGTTACCTTTACAAGAGAATGGCATGCCTGCAACTAGCATTAATATTTAGAGCTAGATCATCGAACATAAAAGAGAAAGACATTTGACCATCACTGGCATTTTAGAATAAACACCGTGTTGTCATTTGAATCCTCAGAGACGCATATTAATATAAATACAGTCATAGAACACTGACCGTGCGGAACGCTCATCTAAGCAGCTAAAGTGCTGAATAGAACTGGTAAGAGTCAGCCAAACCTGGATGAAACTAGTGTCTCAGAAGACAGAACATTTAATAAAAGTAGCGCGGAGTTGCTCCTCTCGAAACTGTGAGCGCTTGAGTTTAAAGAGAACTCCAGTTCTCCACGTTGTGTCATAAGCCATTTCAAGTCAAGGTCAAAAAAGATATCAAGAATCAGCTCATCAGTTGGGAAGGTTTCCACGGATGTGATGATCCAGTTTTAACAAGGGATCATCGGTCGAACGATATTTCCTAAAACCAAGTTGGAGGTTTGAAAAAACCTGGTGACTTTCTAGAACAGAGAGAAGGCGGCCTGATTACCATTTTCTCCATATTAATTGCAAAGTTATAGACAGGACACGCGAAATTGGGTCTTTGGTTGTTCCAACTTTGGATCTTCCCTAGGTTTGGGAATAGGGATTACAAAAGCTGTATTCCAAATAGATGGAAAAGAGGATTCGATCCAGATTCTGTTACACAGTTCCAAAGAACGCTGAAGCAGATAGCTGAATATGACAGAGCATTATGTACGAAACTAAGTTTGGGCCAAGGGCACCGTCTTTGCTGTTCGTCAGTGAAGTTTGATACTCTGCAAGTGTAAAAAGATGGTTATAGGTATGATCTTCCCTTTCGCTGTTGAAAAGTCTGTCGGTGCAGTGTTAATTCTCAATTTCTGAAAGGCTTCAGAAAAGCGGAAAGAGTTCGAGTGGCTAGCCAAACTAGAAACTAATACACATGCAACAGCTACAGGAGCACAGATCGTATCGGTTATATCAGACTCATGGCGGAGGACTGTGGGTGAAGAGTTGTTGGAGCGGCGAAAAATTTTCTGTACAACTTTCCACACTGAAGAAAGGGGAATTGTGGAGTTAAGTAGTTTATAGTCGAAGTGCAAGTTCAAAAGTATTGCTTACGTGTTTGGCAATTAATTCGACGAGATCTCACCACAGCAGCTTTAAAAATAAACATGTTTGGGGTAGTGCGGGTTTTTTTTTGTATTGCCTTTATGGTTTTTCTTTCCTCGGTTAGTTTGTGCACACTCTTGGGACCACCAAGGGGTTGCCGAACGCCTACCTGCAAAAGATCACGGAATACAAGATTCAGCTGCTTTGATGATAGCTTGGAAGAAGTTAAAGACATCATCAATAGTCGGAAACCGCTTATTAAAGGGGGAAAATGGGATAGCTGTGGCCTGAAGAAAAGGAGCCCACTCGCGTACGCTTCTAATAAGCTCTAAAAGGGAATAAAGAGACACGAAAGTAATTAATCTTCTGCTACCGTGATGATACTCTTTGGCTGGTAAAGCGTAAAATGCTTAACAGTTCCTCCATCAATGGTGTTTGGAAAGCGCTATTGAAGGGAGAAGTTTTAATACTGTGGCCTGGTGAAAATGAGACTACTCCGCTAGATTTTAACATTGGCTGTGCAAGTTTATTTTAGGCTATTGAGCAACTAGTTCCCACAAAATAAATAGTCAAAGCTGGACAGTTAAAACGCGAGTCCATAATATTATAATTGAGCAAAAGAGAAATATCAATACAGGAAGAAGACTGTGTACTCAAATGGTTCAATTTGTAGGAGAGTCCTGTGTATAAGGTATGGTATGAATCAACAATGATCTTAATACTTTGAATGTCACAAGAGCCACCGCATAAGGGGTTGGCGAAGGTTGAAGTCTCCTAGTGTAATAAACCGGAGTGGGGAGCCGCTTAGAAGAACTGCTAAAGTCGGGCGCTTAGTAAATTTTAATACTACTCGGAAGCCAAGTAGATCTAGGCGAGACAGCAGTCGTGGACAGATGGATTCGTGCTGCCACTGCATGAAGTCTAGTTTGAAGAGGGACTATAGATAGGGACAGATTTATGAATGAATATTCCTGCACCTCCTATCATTGTCACCTCTTTCTATAGAGGTTAGCGGCGATTTATATTCCGACGGTTGGAAGAGGTCACGATAGCATAATTTAAGTTCCTGCAAACATATGCACTTTGGTGTACATATGTTTATTAGTTGAACAAGTTCTTCAAAATTAGAATAGTAGCCACGACAATTCCATTGAAGGAAGGTAGCCATGCTATGTTGTTATAAATATTATGAGGGTGTTTTTGAGACAATTGTCTCTATGTGACTAGGGGTAATGTTGGAAGTGGATTCAGATGGAGAGGAAAGGCTGAGACGTGGGTCTCGACGAGGAGGAGCAACAAATCCTGGTGGTAAGGAATAGTCGTACAACAGAGATTTGGGTTGTACGACCGGTTTTGGGGGGAGTTTTCAGTGGTATTTGGTGGAGGGGCTTCGCCATGAATGTGAAGTAAGTTGAGTTCAACCAAGTCCATGTTATTATGTGGACTTGGTTGGTCGTTGGAAGAGCAACCAAAATGCTCATGCTTAGGAATGGAAGCAATATTAGCGATCTTCCCAAGGCAATGCAGATTCAGAATGGTGGAGATACTGGGAATCTTTCATGGCGCAGTGTAAGAAGGTGACACCGTAAAAGTGTCACTTTTTTGAAAGGAAGTTGGAGTTGCGATATTGGGATCCAATATGGGATCCGCTGGGTTATGGAGGTCTGACGTTAAAGACTTTGCAAGTGAGCATCAGGTATGTGATTTTGGAAGACTGGACAATTTGAGTTAAGATCGGGAACCTCTGGGTCCCCTTTCATGCCACCAACAGATTTAGAAGGCTTGGAGAGCTTGCGGTGTTTGCGTTGAACTGTTTTCCATTCATCTCTTTCGGAAGCGCAAGAAGCATAGAGAGAAGAGAGAGAGAGAAGAGAGAGAGAGAGATGAGAGGGAGAGAGAGAGAGAGAGAGAGAGAGAGAGACGAGAGAGAGAGAGAGGAGAGAGAGAGAGAGAGAGAGTTCAATGGAGAAGGAAATTAATAGATATAGATGATTTGAAAAACGAGGGAGAGAATAAAGACTAAAAGATTCATAATGTGGACAAATGCAACCACACTAGTGTTGCGGCCGAAGGATGCACGAAATCCAAAGTATTGGTTCCTTGTCACTATGTATGTACAAGTTATTCACCACAGTTAAAACACCGTAACAAAATTGCAATACCCTTTGCGAATAATATATATATATTATATATATATATATATATATATATAATATATCGTATATTAATTATATATATTATATATAATACTATATATATAAAATATAATATATATATATATATACTATATATATATATAATATATATATATATATATATAGTATATAATATATATATATAAATATAGCAAATAAAACATATTATACGGTAATAATTGTTATATATATATATATAGTATATATATATAGTATATATTATTATATATATATATATATATATATATAATATATATATATATATATATATATATATATATATATATATATATATATAATATATATATATATATATATATAATATGGGTTGAAATGGACAAGACTCGCTCTTGTCCCCCTTAATTAATCTTAATTACTGGCCCTATTGATCTGACGAAGGTAGAATGAGAACAAGTCTCTTTAGTCTTTATTTAACAAGTCACAATACGTATGGAGTTTTCGTGAAGTGAGAAATTACAATGAGCTTCACTTGACAATGAGTACAATAATAAATGATTGTATTTATAATTATAATATTTGTATAAGATGGTTAATAATTGAATATAAGAGAGGTGTGCCGCAGCCCCACCGCTCGTGGCACGATCTCGAGGCCAAGTCCTGATGCCTTGCATCCACAAATGCGTCACACCTTACATTTAAAATCTCGCTCCTCCCATCTTTAAGAAGGAAGTCTTGTCGGTTGGTAACACATTGTATATAATAATATTAAAGGATTGTACACGGTTCTTTATGCACACATGCTGTGCTTACATGGCTTCGTAATTAATTGCATATTACTATTATTAGTACAATATTTTGGTGATTCGGAGTCCAAAGAAATAAGAAAGCTTTAATTAGATTGGTACAATATAATTACCCTTTCGTATTTCTTTAGAACACCCAAACTTCTGATTTGGAGTCAGATAGAGGGGAAGAGGAGAGAGAGAGAGAGAGAGAAAAAAAAGAGAGAAAGAGAGAGAGAGAGAGAGAGAGAGAGGAGAAGAGAGAGAGGAGAGAGAGAGAGAGAGAGAGAGAGAGAGATGCAGGAAGAGAAGATAAGAAGTAAGTTGAAACACTACGAAGATGGAAATGTAAGAAAACATTGATTTACCCAACAATGACTTTTACAATAAATACTAAGTACTTGATCGTCAATGTTTATAAAGTTTACCAATATTTTTTTTTTCATTTTCTTTGACTTATAAGTTGGTTCTGAGTTTCTCCTCATTATGATTTCGTTACCTATCTGGTTTTTTGAATAAAAATATAAACAATTCCTTCCTTCCTTGGCGCCTAAGAATGAAAGTAATTAGTCTATTTTGTCTTCAAAGTTCCTTACAGATATTGAAATTGATAGTATGATATTCGTTTTTATCTTCTTCCATTTATGCATCTACTATTTATTTGAATCTCTGATTTTTCTTTCTCTAAGTTCATCTGGTAGTAACCTTTTACTAAATCCAAACTTGTAAAATACTGAGCACCGTGACAACCAAAAACAGTTTCTGTGATGTTCGCCATGGGGAACCTGTCCGCCTCTGTCACCTTGTTAAGCCTTCTATAGTCGACACACAGTCTGAGCGTCCCATCTTTCTTTCGTATTGGTAGCTTGATTTTCACTTTTGGGTAAACTTTTACATAATAACTTTTAATTTAGAAATTAGTGGATAGAAACTACATACTGTGGTTACTAAGAGAGAAAATTGAGAAAAAGAGTACATGCGAGATTGTAAACCCATGCTTAATGTAATAATTTTAATAGGTATTATAAAATTTATATGAACTCTGCGCTATCGTTTACATTTGCATTGGTTAAAAATGTGACTTTTTTGAAGTCTCTCACGCTTCGCTTCTGCGCAGATGCAGGCTGAGCTAATAAATGTACATGGATATTGTTGGAGCTTTTGTCTCTTACGAGCTCTTCGCTTTGACATGAATTAATTGTTATTAAATTTTTATTTTCTAGTATAAATTTCATTTATGTTTAAAAACATGAATACACTCATTTTATTAATTTCATCTTCAATCGTCAAAACACCGCTTCATAAGAATTCTCGTTTTGAACTAAGTAAAATGACCTTAATTAAATAAAGCACATTTTTATTATTCAACATAAATTTCATTTAACCGAAAAAAATAGTAAATTTTATTAAAATCATACATATAAATGATGAGGAATATTTTTAATGATATTTATTTCAAATGTTATTAACGTCAGTAAGTAGCTTTGGCGCGAAAATATTTCAAACTCGATTCTCATTCCTCAGCATCGTCAGAGCCCGTGACGTCACACGCCAACCTTTCTCTGAACCTTTTAGGCTAACGAAAGAGAATTTTGTTTAAAATTGTTTCTTGCCGTCGGCTACCCATTTATTTAGCAGCATTGATTATTTGTTCACAAAAAAGATTTCTTATTCCCAAAATGATAAAAAAAAATATTTCAATACCCTCGTTTTCAATACAATAAATTTCATTTATCTAAAATATAGTTTGATATGGCTTAACAAAATTAATAACAATATCCCCTCGTTGCTTATCATAATCGTTAGACAACTGCTAGCTAGGACCGGTCTAATCTTATTTTGAATGACACTCAATTTGGAAACATGCTCAATTAACCTTATCAAACACAATCAACTTAGCCGATAAAGTGAAAAAATTTATATATAGATCAACAATGGCAAAAACATATTTTTAATTTTGAGGGAAATTTTTACGATGTTTTGTATTTGATTTTAAGAATTAACAACTTATTATTAGGATAGATTCAAATTTTGAAAACCATGGCAACTCCAAATTCTCATTCGCAATTCAACGTTCAAAATTTCTCGCTCTAAACCTCGTCCGTCAGACTTGCGGGCTACAAGCGCCATCTATCTGAACTGTTTGAAAGCTATGAGAGGAGGCAACTTTTTGAACTAAAATTTTTACGGTATGAGAATTTTCGTTGGCTTTGATTTTCTCCATTTTCACCAATCCGATCATTTGAAACATTTATAAAGGATTACTTCTATTATTACACTATTAAAAAATATATTTAGTATGGAAACAAGAAAGATATAATATTATAAGTAACAAGTACGACACTAATTTATTAACTCTGCATGATTTCACATTTGAATTGGTTCACAACACACGTGTTTGAATGTTTGTTTGTGATAGCGGTAGGCTCGTCCTCAAGTGGGCTCTT
>JABUQX010064521.1:0-71435 GCA_015478945.1 Trachelipus rathkii | reverse complement strand
CTTTTTCATTACTGTGGCATGCTGTCTCAATTTCTTTCACAATTTCCGCATCTAATTCTGGACTCTGGCCAGGAGGTCTATAAATGCCCCTATTCTATATGATTTATTGTATATAAGGATATCTACCCACACTGATTAATATCATGATTAATTTTAAAGTCAATATTAGTACAGATTGAATATTGCTTTTAACATAAAGCACACCACCCTTCTTTCCCCTACGCTGGTATAAATAAAGTGAATATCCCTCTATTTCATATTCCCGAAAGGAGTCTCCATATAATTCTTCATTAACCCATGCCTCAGTTTTGCAAATAATCATTTATGCTATAACTAATCAGCTCATCTTTTTATTTCTAAGGCTATGAGCATTTGTGTAAAACATTTGATACTGAAATGCTGCTATTTTTATTGCTATCATCATTATTTAAACCTGTAACAACATTAGTTTTATTTATCTCCCCACTATTACAGTTACCATTGCTATTATTTGTATCCAGATTTAGCCCACCACCCCCAACTTTACCTAGTTTTTTGCTAAATAAGTCTCCAAACTGGTACTGAAAAGCTCAACACCTTTACGACTCAAGTGAACTCCATCTGCTGCAAAAAGATCTTTATCCAGAAATTCTCTCCACAAATCCAAAAACCTAATATTTTCTGAAAAAAAATAATTTCCTAACCCTTTCATTTACACCTAAAGCCCTACTCCCCCATTCCTGACCTGCACCTAACCTAGGTAAAATCCCAGAAATCATGCACCTTCTTCCACTAGCTTTCATCTTCTGAATCAATCTCCTATAATCTGCTATTAATTCTTCTGACCTTCTTTGATGCCCTATATCATTTGTACCCACATGCACAATCACCTCTGAATCAACATTTGTAGAATCAATCTCTCTATCTATCCTATCCATTGAGTTGCGCCTATGCGCCTATGCGCCTATGGCGCACTATCAATTCGTAGGCGCAAAGGCGCATAGGCGCAACAATTTTTAAAAAGGCGGACTAAGCAAAGGCGCACAGCCAATTCTGTGCGCCTATAGCCGCGCCTATGAACAGGAACAAAGCATTTTTTTACCCTTAAAAGTTAGAACTTAGAAGCTTGGCAAACTTGTATCATTCTAAAAACCAGTGTAAAACATATATATATATATATATATATATATATATATATATATATATATATATATATATATATATATATATATATATAACTATATATATATATATATATATATATATATATATATATATATATATATATATATATATATATATATATATATATATATATATATATATATATATATATATATATAACTGGTTCAGTATTTCTTAACTACAAATAAATTGGCAACTATGGCTCTGAAGATTTTCAACTTCTGCAGCGCTCGAGCTGAACCTCCTGGGGGAAAACATGGATCACAAGGAAAAAGACGTGTAGATATTAGTTTACGGTGTTTTAATTACAAAAATTAATAAGTGTGTTTTTTTCCTTATAAAAGCATGCTTTTATTAACGCACTAAAGTTTACTTTGGAAAATAAATTTAGCGAACATCCACTAGCCGGCGAAAAGTCGTAGGCGCAAAGGCGCTTAGGCGCATAGGCGCTAGGCGCATTGATGTGACACAAAAATATAGGCGCATAGGCGCTAAGCGCACTAGGTCCGGGCGGCATAGGCGCATAGGCGCAGGCGCACTCAAAAAAATTATAGGCGCGCCCAGCTCTGTCAGAATCATTGCTTTTCAGGGTCATTTATTCGGTATTTGTGTTTTTTTTTTTTTTCACTTTTTTCCTTCTTTACAATTAATTTTAAACATTTCATCAGTTTCTTGAAAATCTTAACTATTACCTATATATATATATATATATATATATATATATATATATATATATATATATATATATATATATATATATTATATATATATATATATATATATATATATAAATATATATATATATATATATATATATATATATATATATAGTATATATGAGAAGTTATATATATATATATATATATTATATATATATATATATATATATATATATATATATATATATATATATCAACTCCCGTGGCATAATCGGCAGAGTGACAGGGTGCCAAGGTAAGAGGTAGGGATTCAATACCTCGTCCGGATCCTAGGTAATAATTGCCTTGAGCAGTTCCCCTCCTAGAATAGAGTAATGTCCGGAGGTGTATATATATATATATAGCATATATATATATATATATATATATATATATATATATATATATATATATATATATATATATATATATGTAGGTGCATATATATATATATATATATATATATATATAATATACTTCCTATGTGTGGAGGAGAAAGAATTGTCCATATCGTATGTCCGTGTGTCGTAGAAGGCGACAAAGGGACTGTGGTAGTTGGGTTTACTACCACTTATCTTTGCCAGGAATGCTAATGCATGCCTTCGGAGAAGGTCGTGATTGCCAGAAACGGCCTTCTATCTTTCGGCGAAAATGTATGAATCGTATGGGTACATGGAACGTCAGAGGAATAAATGTTGAGGAGAAGAGGAGTGAGGTGATGGATGTATTTAGAAAGAGAAAATTTGATTTGCTCGCTGTGACTGAAACAAAGATGAAAGGAAACTGGTGAAATGAGTGGTGCCGTGCAAACGTATGCTGGTGGGAAACGAAATGTGAGAGGGGTAGTGCTGGAGTTGCAATTCTGATGAGTGACTTGTGGTACCGAGCTATGGTAGATTTTGTCTGTGAGAGTACTTGAATTCTAATTGTTAAATTTAAGTTTGAAAAGGTCAAAGTATGTGTGGTTGTAACATATGGTCCATCTGAGGGTAATGTTGAAGAGAGTGTGATTTTCTGGGATAATTTGAATGATGTTTTGGATGGGATGAGTAGGAGCTGCAAATTGTTGTGTTGGGTGACCTAAATTGTTGGATAGATGATCAAAAAAGGGATGGTATAACAGGTGGCTTTGGGGTGTCGGGAGAAAATGAGAATGGTAGGAAGTAGGTTGATTTCTGTGAGGAGAGAGGTAAGTGTGTAAGTAATACTTTCTCTGAACAAAAGAGTATTCATAAGTTATTTTTTAAGTATACTAGAGTGTAGGTAGATATGGTATCGAAGTGAAAAGTATGATTGATTTGGTTTTGGTGAAGAAGATGTTGAAGTATGTGTTGGATGTTAAATCAGTGAGTGGGTTAGGAATGGCATTATCTGATCATTATGTTATTTTATGTAAAATTAAGTTAGTGGAGGCTTGGATGGAGAGGAAGGTGATAAGGAAGGAAGTGGGTAGAATTAAGAGTTAGAAGTTAAGTGTACAAGGTAATAAGGATAAGTATTTAAGAGAGCTTGCGAGTAAATCAGTTGAACGTGAACAAGTTGAAACTTAACAAATCTGGAAGCAAATGAGGGGAGCGGTTGTTAGTAGTGAAAAAGAAGTGTGTGGATGTGCTAAAGAAGGAAGTAAGAATGTTAGCAGTGAATAGTGGTATGAAGAGGTGATGCAAGCGGTTAAAAGTAAAAAAGAAGCTTGGTTGAATGTACTAAAAGCCAATGATGAGGTTCAAAAGAAAGATGTTTGGAATCATATAAGGAGGAAAAAAGGAATCCTAAAAGGTGCATACATAGAATGAAAAAAAGAGATAAATGAACAGTTTGGAAGGAGGATGAATGGGGACTTACAAAGGAACAGGAAGCTCTTCTGGAAGGAAGAGCGAAAGGTTAAGAATGATAATAAGGGGATTCTGCTTAGAATAATGAATAGGGGTGGTGCTTTCGTAACTTATGAAATGGATGTGAGGGGAGTGTGGAGGGAACACTTCGAAAATCTGCATAACATTGGCAGTAATGAAGAGGTGATAGTAAATATGTGTGGGTTTGATGGTGCAAGAAGGAATAGGTATTTTGGGGATGAGGTCATTAGCAACTAGGAGGTAATGGGTAAAGTGAGAAAGTTGAAGAATGGTAAATCTACAGGCATAGATGAAATTACTGGTGAAATGATCAAGAACGGAGGCGGGATGGTGATTGGTTGGATTTGTTAGTTGGGTAACAAACCGTTTATGGAGGGTATAGTTCCGAGCGATTGGAGGAGAGCAGTAATAAGGGTGATTGAGATAAGGGTAACTGTAGGAAATATAGGAGAATTAGTTTATTGAGTGTTGTAGGAAAGATATATCCCAGCAAAAAAATCCAGTAGGTTTCAGTGGGTTTTAATATAAATTATCTTAAAACAAACTGAAACCCGGATTTATTTGCTGGAATTTTTTGCTGGGATGCTGGTATTTTGGTCGAAAGAGTGCATCGAGTGACTGAAGGAATGATTGGTGAAGAATAAGGTGTGTTTAGAAGTGGTAGAGGATGTGTGGATCAAATCTTTACATTGAAACAAATGATTGGGAAAATGAAAGGAAGAATTAAATTGCATTTAGGTTTTTATGGATTTGCAACAGCGTATGATAGGATTTAATAGGGAAGCTCTATGGCAGGTGTTAGTGATGATATGTGGTGGTAGGCTTCTGAATGAATCAAAATGATATATATATATATATATATATATATATATATATATATATATATATATATATATATATATATATATATATATATATATATATATATATATATATATATATATATATATATATATATATATATATATATATATATATAGTGAGTGAAGCGTGTGTAAGAATAAATGGAGTTGAAAGTGATTGGTTTAATATTAATAGCGGAGTAAGGCAGGGATGTGCTATGTCTCCTTGATTATTCAATTTGTATATCGATGGGGTTATGAAAGAATTAGAGGTTGGGTGGCATGGGATGGTGTTAGAATGAAGAAGAATGAAAGAGAGTGGAAGGTTCCCTACCTATTATATGCAGATTGATTTGGTTTTGTGTGGCGAATCTGAAAAGAGTTTTGGCCGAGTGTAAAAGGAGGGGTTTGAAAGTAAACGCCCATAAGAGTAAGGTTATGGTTGTGAGTGAGGAATGCCTGTGAAGTTATGTAAGATGAGGAGCAAATGGAACAAGTGTCTGAGTTTAAATATTTAAGATATATGTTGGATGAAAAGGGAACGGATGATGCAGGGTGTAGTAGGAAAGTTGTGAATGGCAGGAAGGTGGCTGGTGCAGTGGTGCAATTAAATCGTTGGTGGATGTAAAGGGACTAAGACTTGAGTGCGCTGTGGTTTTACATGAAGGTATCTTGTTACCTGTGTTAATGTATAGTAGTGAAACTATGGTCTGGAATAAGAGGTATAGATCTAAAGTACAATGTGTTCAGATGGACAATCTTAAGGGCGTGTTAGGTGTGAGAAGAATTGATAAAATGAGGAATGAACGTATAAGAGAGTTGTGTGGTGTGAAGAAAGGGGTAAATGGGGGAATAAATGAAAGTACGTTGAAATGGTTTGGTCATGTGGAAAGGGTGGATGATAGTCGGTTGGTTAAGCGGATGTATAGTGGTCAGTGTGTTGGCAATCGAACGGTTGGGAGACCGAAGAAAAAGAAGATTGAGTCAGTAAAGGAATGCCTGGAGGAGAGAAATGTGAGTTTTTCAGAGGCGAGAAGAAAGGTGCATAATAGGAGTCAATGGCGGGGTTTTTGTGAGGGGGTATGGTTGTGGCCCACCTGGACCAAGGGATAAACCCGACATTGACGAGATACCATAGTGAGTGTTCGTCGCGGTCCTGTGAAGCTCTAGGTTGAATTTTCTGATTGCGACGAGTTCTCACTAAAAGGTATAAATGGGGCGGTAAGGCTGGGCTTTCTTTTCGACTTGCGTCATATTCTTCTACTAATTTTCTGTTTCCGGTGCATGTGACATGCACCCACAGTCTTGGGGAGAGAAAGTGGGTGATGATGATGATATTGATTTACGATTATATATATATATATATATATATATATATATATAGATATTTATATAAAGAAATATATATATATATATATATATATATATATATATATATATATATATATATATATATATATATATATTATAATATATATATATATATATATGGAACTTATCCTTTAAAAGCTTCTGACCCGTCAGTTTTAATATTGTTTTTTTTTTAAATATATTTCTAGTATATGATGCTAACAATCAATTTAAGTGGTGACGGACATGATTCAAAAATATATAGGACCAGTTACGTTTTACGACTCCGTCAGTTTTTTATTTTTTAACTAAAGGAATACCTAAGGGTAAACCGCAAAGATGGCAGGAGTCGGGGTCTCTCAGCCTTCCGGGGGACGACAGGGTAGGACTATTTCTCCCCCTCCAGGAAGGGTCTCCGTATTTGGGTGTTGCAGGAGTTCCTCCTGCCCCTCCCTAAGGGGTATGGGAAACGTTCCCCTCTGTTCCCCGTCGGCCGAACCCTAATTTTTTTTTCTTTTTTACATTTTTGTAATAAGCTTTATATGCTGATTCCAAATATGTAATTGTTTTTTTCTGTATGTGTCGTACTTTTCGAGATATTTTATTTTTGAAATTTTTTTTTATGTAAATGTGATTTTTAAAAAATTATTTAAAATATTTCGAACTTTTGAATTGAATCATGTCCGTCACCACTTAAATTCATTGTTAGTATCATATACTAGCAATATGTTAAAAAACAAAATAAAACAAAAACAAAATTGACATATATATATATATATATATATATATATATATATATATATGTTATATATATATATATATATATATATATATATATATATATATATAATATATATATATATATATATATATATATATATATATATATATATATATATATATATAGGCGCTACTTCTTTAAAAGGATGTTACATAAATAGGCATGATATCGAAAAATCGCCGAACCCTACGCGTCGAACCCTACAGCGTCACGTGTTAGCTAAAACTGCAATAGAAGGAGTGCCAGAGTTGCCAAAAATTGTTTTTTAGAAAATGTAAATTTAATTTTTTTTTTTAAGGGGCTCGAGCCGACGGTGGGACAGAGAGGGGACGAAGTCCCCCGTCGTCCCCCGGTGAGGCCGAGAGACCCTGACTCGTTCCATCTTTGCGGTTTAATCTGGGGTATTCGTTTAATTAAAAAAAAAAAAATGAAATAATAATCGAGTATATCGTTCGTTCAAAATATATCGGTTAACATTCTTTAAAAAAATAGTTCATATATATATATATATATATATATATATATATATATATATATATATATATATATATATATATATATATATATATATATATATATATATATATATATATATGTGTGTGTGTGTGTGTAGGTGTGTGTGTGGGCGTAGATGTGTTTGTGTAAGTGTGTGTGTGTGTGTGTATCTAAAAGGTATAAATAGGCCCATGTGGCTTTTTACTGTCCCTATATTTCTTATGTTCTTATGTTCTTATGTATCACTATCGTATGGGAATTTTTGCATCCCGTCAGTAGACATTGTTTAGAAAACGAATTAACAAACATTCCAAGACCTATAAAAACCACTATACCAAAGGATTAAGATGTAGTATACCCACTACCCCCAAATCCCGGTTTGTGTTTAGTTTGGGGGGGGGGGGGGGGGGGGGGGGGGGGGAGGGAGGGAAGGAGAATATTGCCAGACAGCTTGGCGACTGAGTTAATGATGTATCATAAAGTTTTGAATAGGAATACAATGACTTTTGGAATAAAGGATAGGTTCCAAAAACTATTAAAACAAGGAGGAGTTCTTCAAACATTTGTCCGATATATATATATATATATGAGTATATATATAAATATAGCACTATATACATATCTAAATATATATATATATATATATATATATATATATATATATATATATATATATATATATATATATATATATATATGTATATATATATATATATATATTTTTAAAAGCTTTACCATAAAAAAATATATTTTCTTTGGCATAAAAGGACAGTCCCAAGGTCAAACTTTTCAGATTTGGCAACTAACGGAAAAAATGGAATGTGTCACTTTATAAATTGCGCTATATATATATATATATATATATATATATATATATATATATATATATATATATATATATATATATATATATATATATATATATATATATATATATATATATATATATAGATGAAGTTGATAATAACAGAAGAAAATCTATAGACTTTTCAAAGAACTTTATTTAGAATAAAAGTTTCATAAATATATATAGAACCTAAAAATCATTTTTTTTGCATTTTTTCATCGGAAATGCTTAAGCCTTTGAGGTTATCGATGGGTTGAGGTGGGGGACGAAAATTTCAGTCGTCCACCGGGAGGCCGAGAGACCCCGACTCCTCATCTTTTGTTTCCCTATGGTATTTCTTTAGTTAAAGTAATACCATAGTATAAAGGGAATTAAAATTATTCTCTTTTCAGTAAAGGAATACCATAGGGGTAAACCGCAAAGATGGTGGAGTCGGTCTCGCCTCCCGGTGGACGACGGGGGGACTTCGTCCCCCCTCTGTCCCCCGTCGGCTCGAGCCCCCTAAATGGAGAAAATGTGGAAAATGTGGAAAATAATAAAAAAAAATTCTAAGTATTTCCGATGAATAAATGCATAAAAAAATGATTTTTAGGTTCTACATATATTTATGAAACTTTTATTCTAAATAAAGTTTTTTGAAAAGTCTATAGATTTTCTTCTGTTATTATGCTTAACCAATTATATATATATATATATATATTATACATATATAGTTATATATATATATATATATATATATTATATATATTTATATATATATATATATATATATATATATATATATATATATATATATATATATATATATATATATATATATATATATATATATATATATATATATATCCTCTGGTGGGCAAAGGCCAGAGGCCTACCAAATTCCACCAGAGTTAGGGGAAATTCCCAAGCCAGGTCCAATCAATGACCGATATGTTCCGATATACGGGATTGAGCATAGCTGGTAAATCTGAGGTCAGAGAACTGAAAAGAGAAAGGATGAGACTGTGTGGAAAGAAAGGGTTCGAAACCCACACCAAGTTCAGGAAAGGGATGTCCGTTGTAAGAGCAACAACGTAAGAAAAGAGAAATAACAGGTCGAAGGGGGTAGAAATGAGGTATTGGAAACCATTCCAGATGTGTGAAGCGTATTCCATACAGGTGCGAAAGATATCCGTATAAAGAACAAACAACTGGAGTAGTGTAAAAAAATTATGAAAGCACCTCAGAATACCTAACTTCTCAGTAATTTGACAGTAAGAGAAACAATGTAATTCTTTCAAGAAAGATCATGAAAAAAAAACAAGAAAACACTAGTGATGAAACTCCGGTCATAAGTTTGGCAAGGCAAAACCACGGATGAAGTTCTGAAGCCGTTGTTGTGACTTGTAACTACGGTCATAAGATCTGTGTTGGCAGCGATTTTCCCAAATTATTTTCATTAATTCATACTTTTCCAAACATAGTGAATGTATTCGATGTGGAATGAGAACCTGGGAAATATTTACAAGGCAGAGCAAACAAAGTCCATTTTTTAAAACTCGCTGGTAAGACAGAATGCAGTTACCAGAAGTGCAGTTAAAAAAATACTAATATGGAATTGTTTTTGAAATATTATTGTGACTATGATATATGACGTGTATGTTAATGATATCTGATCAGGCCTTAGAGAACTTCTGCTCGAATACATGCTCTCACCGAAATCATTAAATTTTCTCTGTAAATGAACGTTGGTAACCATCTTCATCTTAATATAAAAAAATACTTATTTAACCTTTACTACTAGAAGAATAGCGATATGTGAATTGATTAGAACGATGGGCAAAAGTTCTATGATATCTCTGCTCTATTCAGTAGACTGGTGTTAATGGCTTTTTGCTCCATATTATGTAGGGGAGAAATATGATCATGATCTATGATGCTATCATGGCTCGGGAGAAGATAGTGCAATGTAGACCGTAAAGAGATCATAGTCCTGATATGCGAAGGCCAAAAGTCCCGTTTTATCTTTGAGAGCTGGATTGTAAACTAAACTCCGTCAAATATTTCTCGACCTCTAGGCTAGCTACGGCTTCGGCTCGATTTAGGAATTTGACTATTTCTTTTTGTGAGTTATCCTCTGAAGAGTCTGAATATATACTCAGACTCTAGACTGAATATGTTATCTATTGAAAAAGATAATAGCTGATTTTTGGAGGTTCGCATAATAATTTCCCAAACTAATTTCTGACTCGAGATGATGGTTATCCATAGTGTTAATAACATATAGCTGAAGTGGAGACGTTAAGCGTATAGTGAGTAAACCCAGTAAGCTAGTAGAAAGCTTGTTATGATGTGAAATTATAAGAATTAATACATAAAGTAATATAATTTAGTTAATAAAGGACAGAGATTTCGGTTTATATTGCTCTCGGTAAAGGAATCCAATTAAAGCGAAAGTATCACTAAGCATAAATGATCCGGAATCTGGATCAGACGAGCGGATTTAATTGTTAAACTTTTGGGTGATTATCCTGGCTAATTACACGTTAAGTAGTAGATACCCTCAGGCCATGTTGAAGATCAATCTAGCCATACAATGTTTCAGCTATCAGCTGTGTGCACCACCTCTGTTTATACTCACATTTGATAATTAAACTTTCAACACTCAATTTTAAGTATTGATTTTGAGTGGAGATCATATCATTTATCAATTTGGTTGAATATAAACCATTTAAACCTGTTAGTGATTATTGGTGAATTTTTTAATATTCTCTATTCAATGTAGAAATGTTTGATATTTTCGAAGAAACTCCCTCCATTTCAATATGGAGCTATCTATACACAACGATGTGCTTATGATTCGAAAAATTTGTAGTGGATTATGTTTATTAAACCACCATTAAAGAACGTAAATACTTTTATAAGATGACAATCATTTGCGATCATGGGTTTATTAGAATTATGCTCAAGAGTGGTTTCTCATAACAACAATTTAACGGTGAATAATTTACTCGTAATTATTTTAGAACATAGGATTCTATAATCGCACGGACAGCGAAACTAAAGCACAAATCGATTAAAACGGTCCTAACTTACAACTATTGCTATTTTTATTATATACTATAATTATTAATATATTATTTCAATTTTTTTGCCTCCAGTCTCATTATTTGCGTCTGAAATAACAAACTAAGAGCACTGTTACTAACACGACGCATTTCGTTAGTCCTTCCTTCCCTTCCCGCTTTGTTTATCATGGTGGTTGGTATCTCAGAGGGATCTTAAGTTACGAGCGATGCATCTGACGCCGGAGAGAGGGAGGGTTAGCTCGTTGGACTTCATTCCTCTCTTATGAATAACTCGCGACTAATAAAACATTATTAATCTAAATGGTGTATCTATAGCGTGATTACCGTATATTTTGAGAGTATCACTACCGATATATACCTACCTTATAATATTCCTACAATTTATAGTACATCTACCCCCTTTTATATACACAGGCCCCTTATACCTCACTAAATATACGCTCACTATATATATATATATATATATTATTAGTAAATCATATATTATTTATTCTTATTAATTATCAATACTATTACAACTACTATCAAAAGTTCATAATCCTCTGTGATTATATCACCAAATATGAGCGTTCTTTTTTACTATTTATTTTCTCCATCTCACCTTTATCATTGGGTATATTTATTTGTTTTTGCTGATAGTTGTGTGTGATGATTATCTAGGTGTGAGTATCCACTCTCATCATAAATCACTTAACTTATAGGTGTTAGTGTACCTTCGGCAAGGTTATGACATCTCAAATTCAAAACTCAGTATGTAATCAGATACTTCCGTCTTTAGCTTACATCACGAATGTAAGTATGGGTATTTGCAGTTAATTCGGAAAATATATTTTACTCTCAGATCCTTGATTTACATACCTATAATAATACTCTATAATTATTATAAATATATATATAGTTATACAGTGAGAAAGAGAGAGAATTGTATAGAATATGCTATATATTATTTTATATTATTTTAATTATATTATATTTATATTTTAGTTTAATTGAATTTGAGTAGCATATGGATAAATATATATGAACTAGATAAGTACATATTATAGTATGTTTAAAGTGATGGCGACGATGGTCATGAACATATTAATATTAAGTTCGCGATGTAGCGGATGACGATGACGACCACATTAGAGGTGCAAAATCGTAGATGACGATGACGATGACGATAACGATCTAATTGAAAAAAACTTCTCTCTCTCTCACTTTCTTGCTCTCTCTCTATCTCTCACTATATATGTCAGGAATACTACTAATATAATATAACTCATAGGAGTTCTTAATCATTGGGTATTCTAATGATATACTATATAGTATGAATATATGGATTATTGATACTATCACGCTTGCCTAAATTATGTGAGCTTTAATCAACTCTATTGAGTATTCAGGTTATTTTTTTATTTATTATTCAGTGTGTTTATTTCAAGATATTAGTAATTCTACTTTCTGACTTGAGTTTGAATATTAATAAAGTTCATGTCGGGTTAGCAGTGTTATATATATGATGCCCTCTCGAAAAAAAGGTCTCTCTGATTACATCAGGGAGGGATCAGGGCGGTCTTCAGACACTACCCGATAAGACATTGAATTATCTAGACAGGAGACTTAAAAGTTTTTGATACTGTGACGTTAGGGGATCGGCTCACAATACTATAAGATACCAAAAAACTGAATCTAAGAAATAACAAATTACACAGAATGAAATTTAAGTTAATAATAATATATTATACAAAAGTGATATAATAAAGCAAGACTTTAGGTCAGGCACCCATTAATTGGACTGCAGATCGTCATTTTTCGGTTTGATAGTCGAGAGACTCATACTGGCGGACTCCCCAGGACTGTGTCCAGAGGTGAGAAGGTGCTCCTTGGGGGCTGGAGCTGGAGTCTTTGAGTGCGGTTACAAAGAAGCCTCCACCCCAAACATTCCTTTTTCTGTAACAACTTCCATCACTCGTGTTAAGAAAAGGGGAATCTCTTCCTGTGGAGTCTAATAATCCCAATTATGATTTTATAAGATTGAATAACAGAACTTGATCACATGAAACAGGAGTGACCTTCAATCACTCTCGAATAACAAATAAATGACTCAGAAATAGTATACATTGTAATGCAAGTATACTATGGATGAATAAATACGAAGTAATGAGAGTAATAATGAGACTGAGGTTTCAATCAACGTTGAATATGAAAGAGTAGTATTATTTAATGGGATATGATTGTAGGGGTTTCAGAATTAGTCATTATATTCGTTACTGGAGGACGGTGAACCGTCATCTGTTCGTCAGTAGCAGTTCAAGTAGCGTATTGTCTCCTACAAATACCCTCACATGCTAAGCTCAAGCTTGTTAAAAACACACAATTTATTATAGAACTCAAGTGGACTCTCTTAATAATGGTAGGGTCTGTGATACTCCGGTGAAGTCTTGGCGTATAATGATATATAAATTGGAGCTAATTCCCCTCACATAATAACTCATTGTAGGAAAATAATAGATCAAATGTGATGCCTTTAAATATATACTGGAGAGATTAAGAGAGGTGCGAGATAGTTAGCATTGTGGGAATGAGCAGTCGGTGATGTTCCGTTGTATAATCTATGGCTATAACTCTACTCTTTCTCCTCATGGTCAATTAGGCATTTCTAAGAGATCTAAAAGTCTCATACTCCTCTTCTGATTCATATGCCGGTTCGATCGTCGCCGAGTGTAATTCCTCGTGGGCCATCGGTAAGGCATAGAGGACAGGCCTATCTGAACGGGTGTCGGACAAAGAGAGTGGTCTCTGTTTCGTCCCTATCTAACTCGACATTAATACCTCCGAGTTAATCGATTCAGATAGGAAATTCCGTTAGCTAGGGACTCACCTCTTCTAATCTCCTTGACTGAGCTAATAAGCTGGCATATTCAATGGATATCAAAGTGGCAAAGACGTGAAGCTAACCTATCACTGGTCATCTACCTATCTGACAAATAGACTCTTATTCACTGGTGCTCAATAAGCAACTTATGGCTGTAATTAGAAATTTACTTGATTCTTTCCATACGGCGGTATCTATAATTATCTCTCTGAAATCATAGCATGACTTCTCGACTTGTGCGTCTCTCTTGCTAATACTGGCAACGAGAAATCTCCAACTGTAAAAGGTACTCGTGCGTAGCCGAAGACCAAGCTCATGGCCTTCAAGACTATCAGATCCTTATTCATCTCATGTTCTCCATAATTTGCAAGCTAGTCACTAGTTTTCCCCCTTGTTTGTGCCTCAGATGTTGGAAGCTTCATCAATGTACTATAAAACCTGCTATGGCTCACCGAAGACACAAATAGGAAGCTCGTCTTTACTCTTGAGTGCGTGCTTAACTCTAACGGTGAGTGTCGCAGACATAGTTACTGTAAATGCTCTTGTGCACTCTGTTATGCCTTGGCACCCTTATTAACGTGGGAGAACATCGTATCCCTCTTTTGTGTACAGAGATTAACCACTATTCAATCATCTGTTTGCCTTGCCCTGTAGTCATCTCACTACTTGAGTGATATAATCTGACACGTATTCACTCGATTCAAGACACCAGTCACAGGCTCTACAGAAGTTGACCACAGTTCTTTTGTGACCGACTCCACTAAAATTCCCTGCTCTTCTATCCTTAAACGCATTCTATGGTTTTTGCTCATGGGTTCCCCTCCCCTGACTCTCTCTCTTCCCTTAGGAACCTAGAACGCAGGCCGACATCTGGTGGCTGCGCGCTCTTGCACCATATATTTTCCAGATAGCATATAGTTGACCAGATTCTATAAAGCTGAGCTGCCGTCTTCTTGCTATCTCTCTATCACGCATCCACTCTCTTTCCATCGAGTATATCCTCTTCGGTTTCTCTTATGCTTCTTAATTTCGGTTATTCTTCATCTGAAGAGTTCTATATTCCTCCGCGCCTTACAATACTTCGAACTGTTCGAGTTTGATGGTCGACTTCATTACGTTTTCTGTGTCAGTAGTGTGGTGCCTGGATACCGTGAGTGAGTGGTGCACCTGTCGATATTCCGTGATGACTTCGACCTTCCTGTGTTAACTTTGCATATCAAATAATCTATCTCTCCTCACTTCTATATTATGCGCGATCTCGCGCCTCATGCTCTTCGTCTTATCAGTCTTATCCGTATTTTTATAATATACCTATCTCGGACTGAATATGTGAATTTGAAATAACTTTAGTGAGATATGAAATGTCCTCACTCCTCTTAGTAGCCGTGCTCACTTTACGGATATCTCCTCTCTCAAAACTTTACCATTGACTAACATTGCACCTGATCTCTTCTACTTTACGATGACGGTTCCTCGTCGTTATATACTCTCCTGTTTACCATATATAGAAACATCACGCATCTGGGCAATTAATACACAGGAACAAATAATAATACGAGTGTCTATACTCGTGCAATACACTGAGACGTCGGTTCAAAACACGATAGTAACGGCTGCCTCTCTCAGATATAGCAGGACCTTTGAAGCGATTATGAACTCTACTGTTGTGAGTGATGTCGACTGTTACACTCCCTCTCGATGTGTGTCTTACAGGTGATGACTCACCCACGACGAGTGAGAGAGTTGCACGGAATGTCAGCCTCTTATTGGTGAAATGTGGGATGAGTACAGTGCTCTCACCCTACTGGGTACTTTTTATACGTGTTAGAGAGAGCTGTTGAGCACGATGGCACGCACTGGAAAGTGCCTTGCATCGCACACGCGCTCTCCACGAGTTCGAGATGACCAAGGAGAGTCGAGATATCATAAGCATGAGAGCCGTCGCACAGATCGTGCCACGTAGCTTATATCTCGTGATGCTACTGATAGTAATCTCAGTATCATACTATGACTCCATATATAGGCTCCACTTTATGAGACGTGTAGTGCGAGACTTGAATATAGGACTTGTGATGATATTATCTTCTCAGTCACCATACTAATGTGTGAGGTCCACCTATATAGGAAAGTTGTCCTTCTTCTGAGACCGAGTCGGAAGCTCTGAGAATTGCGAAAGGTCAGCCAAATGACTTCGGAGGGCAACGATACTCAGTCTCAGACTAGTAGAACCACCTTCTCGGGTCGACGGAACGACACTCCTTAACTGTGGTAGCACAGGTGAGATAGTGGTGCTCGATATGTCATTGCTCAGCTTGACGTACTCTCACGCTCGGTATCGTTACAACAGACTGTATTTAAATTAAGCTCGCGAGGCTTTTAGTATATGTGCACATGATAGAGAGGTGTCTATAATAGCGTTGTCTCTTATCCGTGAACCACATATGCATCTGTTTTCTGTCGTGTATGTGGACAACTTAACATGCGTTAAATCATTGCTCATATTAGTATTGGGATACTACCTTACTGCACTCGAACTTTACACTCTCACTATAACAACTCTATCAAGAGCAACTGCGTCCTCTTCTCCCCTCTATAATATCGCTTAACGGTTGTATTGCCAGTTCTAGAGTGTGTCAACCTCTTTACTAAACATCCACTGCTATACTTTTTATACGCTCGACTTGTAAATATATGAGCTGTCGTTGCGCTATGAGTGATGGTTATAACAATCTTGCTCACAAGACAGAGAAATAGATACCTTGAATCGAAGTCCGACGGCATATGTACGATATGGTCAGAAAGTGCATTACTGAATTTTCCTATTTTTTCCGCCGATCTCACAAAGCACAATACATTCATTATCAACCTATTATCCTTAGAATTGAAATCGTTAACTCTTTCTTTTCAACACATTCGATAACCCCTCTATATATCCTGTGATTCAATTAAATACGTACGCTATCCAAGTTTTCCTACTCACCGAGAGGATTTATGAATCTCTTAGGGATTTGCAAATATACTTAAAACTTCTAACGCTTTAGACTTTCTCAGTAACTCTACTAAAGGAAGTTTGAGCCTCAACACCAAAATCTAACCATAAGTCTTCTCTAGCCACAACTTCTAATGTCATCATAAATTTGTTGCTAAATATTACTTACTATCTCCCAATGTCTATGAAGAGTCACTCTTCTTATTCTGACGTTTACACAGCAAAACACAACCACTAGTTATGTCCCCTTATTATGCCAAGCTCACGAGTGATCCCTTCCGGGCAAATTTGATTACAGATTGGGGTTAGGTGGTGGGCTGCCAGAGTGGGTCTACCCGTGCATCAGGGGATTTCCCCGCTCTAACATAATACCCTTTACATCTTATGATCCTTCAGTGCTCCACGTACGCGAAACAAAATCAAATTTGAACGTCTTACGTTACTAAATTCAATTCATCGCACGCTTCAACGCTTATCTGGCGTGCCTCTACACCCCGGTCCCTTTTCATTATGCATTTGATTATACACTGGAGAATAATAGTTTACTAATCTAACACGATAAGTTTGGTGGACTTCATTTATTTTTAAGAGTTTATTTACGACGAATGAGATGGTAGGCTGTAATTAGGGCTGCTTGACTGCGATGCCACCTGAAATGGCAGTAACCATTTCTCCGAAGTGCATTTGTACCATTCAACGATTTTCCTTAGGACAAGCACATACAATAAATCACCAGTGTTTGATAAGTGTAAGAAGCATATCTTACAGTTTGCGTCGCACGAGAAACCATATGAGCGGTATTCCTGTTTATTCGGAACGCTCAACCGCACCCAGCGCCTCTAACCTCACATACATTATAACTTCATCCAACGTTCTCTTAATCGCGATCAGCGGTAATGATGAGAGACATTGAACTAATATGTCATGCAGGCAATTTCTGTCCCTATATTTGTATCTCCACTAGCACGGCACACTCGATTATATGATATAATAAATAAAGGAGGGGTATAGCAACGAAATAACTTGGTATTCGAGTTGCAGCAGCATGTGGGAGGGAGGTGAGTGTGTCTAAAAGTGCACAGGCTAACCATGGTTGTGGACCTGACTCCAAAGCCTAATTGTCCGAATCAAAACAGTAGCAATTGAATATCAGCTACTAATGTTCTTTGTGAGGACTGATATTGTTGACATTGATGAAAGTGAGACAGTGCTATAGTATCAGACCTGCCGATGAAATTAGCTTCGAAACCAACTTTTCACGAACGATTGCCAGGCTTGTGTGAATGTTGTCGAGATATTCTTTAAAGGTGAGGACGCATCATGAAGCAAGCATAATACGCGGTATCATTTGTATTTGTTAGAGCCTTTAATTATCAGGGTTGAAGTGTAATTTTCTAGTATAAATACTTATAGTAGCTATAAAGAAATTATTGTGTTTAGATGAACGGTGAACGCTCATGGTGACATCAATTTTCGTGTGACCTAATCTATTAAACTAAGATTGATATTAGTTAAAAATGACATCAATTAGTTGAAGCGCCGTTAGTACAATAGGTGTTTTAGCGTTGACATACATACTGGTTTTTATATTTTTATTTATCCATTTTCACTTCTTTCATACCTCCATTACTCACTTATAGTCCGTGTAATAGTACGTGCAATTTATTATTAATTTTTTTTGCTGAATAATGATCTATATTTCCGAGCCATTTTTTCAAATTTTATTCATGAAAGTTTAATAAAAAAAATTAATATAGGTTAATTAAGCCCCAGGGAACCCCACCCAAATGGAGTCTTTGATCCTAAAAATTCCGAACCCAGTTGGTATGGGGCCACAAGTCCCTTTTTTTCCTTGGGCCGTGGTGGGTTCTTCCCCCTCGCCCATGTTTTACATGAATACTCAAATAATAATTCTTTCTCTTACCATTCGATGTTTATATATATTATAGGTTTATTTAATTGATTATTATTTATTATATTAATTGTAATTATATTATTAATGTTTCCTTTATAGATTTTATTACTTATTATAATTGATTCACTTGTGGATGGTTTAGGTATAATATTTATATATATTTTTAAGATAGTTATTTGTGGAATCTTATTTATGTAATTAAGAAATTTCCATTTAATATTGTTTTAATTGTTCTCATTAATTTATATCCCTACGGAGTACAATAATAATCGGTAGATATACGATAATTATTTATGTCCATTGTAATGACGATGACGAATTTTTGGAGAGAAAATAGGTGGAACACGATATATATAGGACCACGAGAATAGACCGAGAGTGACCGCATAAGCGAAAATTAAAGAGTGGCGTCACCCCAATCACTAACAATAAATAATACCATAACCTGAGGAAACCATATAACAAAACAAAGTATTATATTTTTAATATATAGATAAGAGAATATAGGATTAGAATATATAATAAAGTGAATTAGATTAAAATAATAGTATAATTTATATATTATTATTTAATATATATATATAATATATATTTTTATATAATATATATATATATATATATATATTATATATATATGATATATATATAGCTATATTATATAATATATATTATATATTTTATATATATATTATATATAATATATTATATATATATTATGTAGTATATATATATATATTTATAATATAATATATATAAAGTAGGGTCGGGGCCGGTTAGAGCCGCGGAAGTTTTTATCGCAAATACCGCTACTGCGTCTACCGGAGTAGGCGTCATTACGTGACCTTAAAAATTTTTTTTTTTTTTTTTTTTTGTCTCAAAGAAGGAGAAGGTTTCAATTGCATCTGCACCTGGACACTGGAATTGTGTTAACGCAGGACTTATCCTGCACCGCACGCACTCCCGGTACACGTGTTATTAAGAATGGGGGGCCGGAACCTGAGCTTGGAAAACAGTTCGGAGAATAATTAATCCGGACATCGTCGTAATCGCTCCCCGGAAGCCCGCACCTCATTTTCACAGTTTCAATTTTTTTTTTTTTAAATATTCATTATTATTATTATTATTATTATTATTATATATTATTATTACTATTAAATTATTTTAACATTACTATTTTATATTATTTATGTTATTATTGATATTAGTATTTATAACTTATTATTATTAATATTAAATTTTATGTTAAATTTTTTATTGTATTAACTTTTTTGTTGTTATTAATTATTAATATCTGTTATTTATTATTAACTAAAAAATTCAGTGTCATGTTAAAATAATATCTGGTAGGCGTGAAGGATTATCTGTTTCACCCCGCCCCAACCTTTTCCTCCTACCAACCTATTCCCCCAACTATAACCAATATGTAAAATGCTATACATTCATAATATATATTTCTTTAATTCTATATATGTAGAAATATTTTTTGAGGAAATTTACTTAATTTTGTTGCTTTTAACAGTTTTATTTTTTATTATTTATATTTTCTTATTTCGATATAATTACTATCACCTTTTGCATTTCTGGTAATTTGATTTTTTCTTACTTTTATTATATTAATCATTTTATTTATAATTTTATTTTTTATTATTTTAATACATTCAATTTTATTAATGTTATTATACTAATTTAATAATTAATATAATATAATAATTATATAGATATAATGAAAATAATAATATTAACACATATAGATTAAAAATTATTATAATAATATTAAATTTCATGTAATAATAAATAATAAATTTAAGTTTTAAATCAGTTTCTCTTTATTCACATTCTAAAAATTTTATAGCCCTTTAGTGAGAGACATGATTCTACCTTAGAAGATTCTCCAGACCTCCTCCTCCTCCTCTTCTTCTTTCTTCTCTCTAAAGCCGTCGCCCATGCCCGCATACCCGAAAGTCAGCAGACCGTTCAAATAAATAGTTTTGGAAATTTTTTATTTTTTATTTATTATTATTAATTTTATTTTAAAGTTCTGTCACGGGTCTCTGCTTTTCTTTGCTTATTTATTATTGATTTATTATTATTTTTTATCTATTATTTATTATTATTTTGTGTATATTGAGAATGATAAGATTTTTTAAGCTTATAGTGAAATGATATTATTATTTACAATTATTTTATTATTATTATTATTATTATTATTATTATTATTATTATTATTATTATTATTATTATTTAATGTATATATGGGAAATTTTCTTATTTTTTAAGCTTGTTAAGTGAAATGAAATTTAATTTATTATTATTATATATTATATATTATTCATTATTACTTATTATAATTATTTAATTATCAGTTGTGACACCTTAACATTTCTTACGATCGAATCACTTGTATAGTAATTAAAAAGGGTTACTTCCTCTCACCATTAGGCTATATTTTTCCTCGTGGTTTTGGCACTCTCTCCATGGTTCTTCCCTCACACAACCTCACTCTCACACTTATGCCTCTTACCTATTTATATATGTCTGGTAGTTTGGACGTAAGCTCTGTAATAATAATCATGACGAGGTTGAATTTTCCAGCAGACGCTCTGGCGAAGTGATGTATTAAAAAAAAGAAATATTGTGATTGTGGATTAAGTTCGAGATTATATGACATATAACCCTATAAACAGTAAGGTGGATAGTTTAGAACAGAGTTGTGCACTAACCTCAGATAAAAGATGGAGGTGGGAGTCTTATTTACAAAATACCAAATTATAGGTTTGAATGACTTGAAAGAGTATGGAGAAATAGGAATTAATGATGTATAGATAAATATAAGGTCCAGAGTGAGCCATTGGAGGTGTTCGGATTAAATAGTTCACGACAGTTTCTGTCTCTCTCCTTCATATATGTATTGGACTTAATGTTTTTAGCTTTAATAATAAATCATCTTAATTATCTTTATAGAAAATTTCAGACTCATCGCAGAAAATCACACAACATAAGGTATATTATTCTCTATTCCCTTGCTCTGCTCCCCACTCAATCTATTGCTCACTTTCTCTCTCATACTACAGCTCTTTAACGCTACATCCACACCTCACATGTTCCAAATTATCTTAATCTCTCTCTGAAATCTCCATTTAGTCAACATTACTTGCTCATCACTCTCTATAACCAATAGCATCAAATCATTTATCCAGAGGGCTTCTGCATACTTAATTTACCTCAACTCTTTAACGCTGCTCGGATTAAGATAGATGCAAACAAAATAAATTCATGGCAATGTCACCTTATAAAGCTTATCTAGATATCTCCCAACTTCTTAGTCCTTTTTCATGAATCTTCTTTTTTCTTCGTAAATAAATAACAATCTTTCTCTCGGTTTTTCTCTTCGGATTCTCGTTCTCTCGTCTTATCTCATCTCTTCTACCTTCTGAAAAGGACAATTGGGTACAATTCTGTATAGATCAGAATTTATAAAATGTTAATTTTATTTAAGTTGTTTTTTTTAATGTAGTGTTTCCCCAATATTATCCACCTTAAATCAACCCTCAGGGGTATATAAACTATCACAATATACTCATAAGCTACTCCTACATTTACGTATCTTATACTATTAGTGATCATTAATAAGTCTCTATATATCTCACTCTATCTATATCCTATAATATAATATATATCTTAATCTCTTATCTCTCTCTATTATCTCTCTCTACTTATCTCTCATGTGGTAATAATCTGGTGGTGACATAATTTTTTTTTAAAGTATTAATAACATTTAGTGAAATTAAATTTTTGAAATAAATGGTCCCTAAGTTATATGGCAAACTTTTGAATCTAATATTCTTAATTGTAGTTGTGTATTCTAACTGACTTATTGGGGTTAAATCAATTTTGTCACCATTGTGAATCCAAACTTCAAACAAATGCTTTTGAATTCCTAGCCACTTGTTATGACATTAGTACAATTTATAAAATAAAAACATTACTTATTTATTATTATTTATTTTGTTTTACTAGATGGTTAGGTACAGACGTTGGGAAGGAGCGAAGGGGGTGGCGATAGCTTCAGCTGCGAGGCCACGGTGAGCAGTTGGCGGTTTACCTTCACATTACATACCCTCAGCGCCACACCTTGATGGGTCCTATCCCTACATCATTAACACACCATTATATGGCTGCGCACCTACCAATAACATAATTGTGTGTATGTTAGGGGCTTATCGAGTGTGAAACCTATGGGAACTATTCATCTTCTTAGTGGGGTGAGGTGAATATCGCCTCATCCTTTATTGTTATGTCGGTTAGGTTCGGTTGTGAAACAACTAGGGAACCTATTGTCGTTTGGTGATTCCTCTATCCTCATTATCTCTATGTCGTGTAAGGTAGGTTAGGGCGTTCCTGTGTGCACAAACTTGAGGAAATTTTAATTGTCCCTCTTGAAAAGAAGATGTTGTCCCTCTTATATAAGATATATATAATTATTGTTAAGGAAAAAAACACTACCATAATGTCTAAACTTAGAGAAGCAACATATTATCATACTATCTATTGGTGGTGCCGCCTAGTCCACTATACTTCAGCTACCATAATGACGGGTGGGATTAACTGAGCAATATTGTGTATATGTCCACCGACTCACTTCTTGTTCCTTGCATATAGATTATATTTATTGCTATGTCGTGTAATTGTATATGTAATATAATGTGAGAGTAATAGTTTTTCAGCACTTCCGCGAGGTGTCGGTTAGTTCAGAGCGAACTCAAGACAGAGTCTCGCAACTTTATTACAACGGTCTGAGGCTCTTAGTTAATTCCTCGCTAGAAGTTTTTTTAATGGTTTCCAGATGTGTCTCTTTGTACCGTGAGGTATTTTACACCGACGATGCAAGGTATGTTGGAGAAATCATAAACTCATTACTCAAAGATTTAATGTTTTTATTTTTTTAATACATATTTTATGTGCTAGATTTGTCTTTTGTTTTGTTTTTCTGTTTTTTGGCATGTTAATTTAGCAGTAAGATGCTAAATCTCCTAAAAATCTAGCAATATATATATATAGTTATATACCTATACTATAGCCTATAATTATATCAATACTATGTATATAATATATAATATATTAATAATATATAGTTATATATATATATAGTATAACATATAAATATATTTTATGCTGCATATTTATAATGTATATAGAAATATATTTTAACTTTAATATATATATATAATATCATAATATATTTAATATATTAGCTATATATATTTCATTTAAATAGTAATAATTTCAATGTAATATTAAGGATAATATATAAAATAAAAAATATTATAAATGAATAATAAAATAATTAATAGTATTTTATAATATATATAATAGACTAATAGATAGGAAATAATAGACATGAGACAAATAAAGTCCAGAGAGGATATTATGGTTTATGGTTTAAGGGAGTGTGAGAGGGTCGACTATTCTCATATTAGATGTGTCTAAGCCAGAGAATAGTCACTATACAGGGAACCTCAGGAAAGTTTCCTCACTGACGGGTTGCAAAATGGCTAACTTTTCGTCCTACATTTGAGGGAGGGGGGGCAGGGAAGGGGTAATTATTATTTAAAGAGTTTTTATTAAATTTCTTATTATTAAATTTATTTCAACTCTACATCAATACTCCAAACATCATCCACCTACACTACACTCAATCTACTTAAGCTAAGGTATGTATAATATACTTATAATATTACTATTACCTAAAAAATAATTTTATTGGCATCGAGTGCAATTAAGACTCAGCTTCTTAATTCCTTAAATACTTATCTTTCGGGCAAGGCGATTTACATTCTTGTGTAATATAATAATTACTTAAGAAAAAAAAAGAAGGATATAGGCATTTTATGATTCTACCATAGTACAGTCCAATAAATTTTAACAAGGAACTTACGCTTTTGTGATAGATATTAATTATAAGTTTGATAATTACTTGTAACGGGAAGAGCGGTATGATTATCCAACTTTGGTTGCAACTTGAGATGGTGTGAATGTATGTGTATATTAAATAAACATTTTAAATATTCTATCTGATTAAAATTATTCTTATATGAAAGGGGCTTTATATTTTTTAGTCTATCTTATATTATCCAGGAATGGGTTTAAACAACGAGACCTTAAATAATAGATAAATATTTATTATTTATTAATTTATACTGATATGAGATTATATATTACTTCTAATGTAGTAAGGTTGTGAGTTTTTATTATACTTTAAAGAGTCACTTTTGTATAGTAATAGGTGTATAATACTAATTTGCTCAAATTGAATTATATATTATATTTTGTAATGTATTTTTTATTTGAAAAAATGTTTGTTAAAACTGAAATATGAGACAATAAGGCAAATCCAGAGTTGAGATTATGTCAACCTGACATAGGCGATGATTCTCCTAGTTGAAAAAAATATTAAGTTGCGAAACTATATATGAGAACACTAGTTGAATTATTAATTGATGTCATTAGCCTTGTAAGTTAGTAGTTTAGTATGTTACGTAGTTTTATAGTAGTTTGGTAGGAGGTTTTGTTTGGTTGTGTTCATAAAAAGGCATTTTTAAGAGATGTGATTGGTCATGTAATAAATTTAAATAATAAATTGTGTGTTATTTCAGCAATTATCAATATGTGACTGCCTTGTATTTCATTTTTCCATGTTCGGTTTTCAGGACAGTTTTTTTTGTTTGTTGTTTTTTTTTTTTTCCTACATCTCACTTGTTAAAAGTAATAAAGTCCGCAAGCAGATGTTTGAAACGAAGCTGACCGCGGATGTTTTTTATAATTGACCTGTTCGGCAATTAGTAAATGACTTGATATTATTTTTCTATAGTGGCTGAATGTGATTGGAGTTATTATACATATATTTGAGAGGCAGGTCGTATTTGAATTTAGATTAAGTTCGCACATTTCTAGATGGGAGATGTCTTAATTTGTTTCATTGTAAAAATACCTGACGAGTGACTCTAAGGGAAAATGAGTTTTGAATTTAAAAATAATGTTCTCTCGAGATTTGGGTGGAAGTTATCGCGATGCACTAAATGCACATTTTATAATTTTTCATGCTTGCGCATATATTATATATGATTGTTGTTAACGTTGTAAGACTTACACGTGTCTGGTTATTGTAATTATATAGATTTTTTTAGGTTGGCACGGTCTCACATTTTTATACGGGTGAAGAGGTATTGTGTAGGTAGAGTAAGCCTTTTAATAGGCATAGGGGTTACTCCACCCATTCTCCAGTTTGGTCTTTAGACCCAACAGAGACATCCGCCTATAAAAACACCTAACCATTGTGTGCCTCGTAGGGCTGAGTTTGTTGATGATCAGTAACAGAGTAGTATATATTATGTTGTAGTGTTAATAATTTATATAATTTATATTATATATATATATATATATATATATATATATATTATATATATATATATATAAATATATATCATATTATATATGTTTGGAATATGATATTATATTATATATATAAGTATATATATATATATAATTATAATAATTATGTATATATAATGAGTATATTATATATAATATATATATATAATTATTATTAAATTTACATATATATATATATAAATATATATTATAAGTATATTAAGAGTTATATATATGAATATATATATATGTATATTAAGAGTGACATATATGTGAAATATATATATATTATATTAGTTATTTTACTATTATAGTAGTAATATGTATATTTATTTTATATAAATAGTTTATACTTATTTAGATTCATATCTCTAATATATAGTATCTTGTATATATCATATATATTATATATATATATATATATTTAGTACATATTTATCCTTATTTATTATATCTCACTATATATATATATATATATATAAACATACAGTTATAGAAATGGGTCTCGTTCCTCTTTCAAGTTACGGCCCGGAATCAAAAGTTCCAATCTTGTGGATTTCTCAACGCCTCTGGGAAACATCCCTCTTTTTTCCAATCCTGATGAAATAAGAAACAAATCCAAAGGTACTGTTAATTCTTTAGGGCAGAAAAATAAAGAAATTTCTGTTATTCTAAAAAATCTCCCACAGAAAAGATTTCCCGTAAGAAATGTTTATAGATTTCCTCTTCGTCTGGATTCGCCTGAAACCCAAAATTCTCGTTTACTGTTGATCCTTACAATCCATTATGCACTCTCCCTTCAAAGCTGCTGAACATGTGAAGTGTTCGTACTTTTTATTCACCCGACAGACGTTTGACTAGCTTTAAATGCCAACGGTTTGATCATGTCCGAAAATACTGGATGGGATCGGATGACATATACCCAGTCTACGGAGAAGAATTTCATATTCACTGCGAAAGCACAATACACTGCAAAAACTGTGGAGGACCCCAAAGTGCCTCTTCCTTAAAATGCTCGTTTTCCTGTTTGAACAGGAGGTTTTGGAGTTATGAACCATGCAAAAAAATTGAGCAAGAGAGATGCCATTCACAAGTTCAAAGACAAATATCTCACAAGACAAAGATAACCTTATGCTACAATTGCAGCGGCCTCTTGCCTCGGCGTGTTAATCCACCGACACAACTCCATTCCAGTAGAACCCTTCCCCTAAATTTTAGCGAAACTCAAGCAATTACTGCAACTTGTCAGCCTGCATTACCTATACTAACGACTTCTCAGATAATCCAAAAGCAGCTCTTGATAGAATTCCCAGTTCAAAATGCCATCAACAACCGTACCCCGAGTAAAGCTTTCAACCAACTAACAATGAAACTAAGTTGGTTTATCCAATACAAAGCTTGGAAAGCATTTTCTGCCAAGACACTCTGTCCTATACTCTCCTGATGGTTCGCCACACTCATGTAAAAGACCTGCATCTCTGTCCCCAAATCTGTCTCACACCGTTACTCAATTTCTGTAAAAGATGTTCCTAAACACAAAGAAAAGATTAATCACCATGCTAAACATCATTCGCTAGAATACAAAACATCCGAATTTCTAAAGCAAAACACTGACCACAAATGCAAAAAATGCAACTCAAAAGAGACCTCGCCATAAGTTTATTCCTGAGACAAAAGCAGCAACTTCAATAGATTGTACTCAAACCATCACAACTATTGAAAACCCCTCCAACCAACTCTCTGATAGCTTGAAGGATTATTACAGCTCTTCAGAATCCTCCTATATCATAGTTCCCAAATGGAACCTGATGAGACGACCCACTCTTTCTCTTGCTTCTTGCGCTTCCGAGAGAAATGAATGGAAAACCGTTCAACGCAAACACTGCAAGGGCTCCAAGCGTTCTAAATCTGTTGGTGGCACGAAATGGACCCAGAGGTTCACCGTCTTAACACAAATTGTCTAGTTTTCGAAAATCACCCACCTGATGGCTCACTAACAAGGTCTATAGCTTCAGACCTCCTTAACCCAACGGATCCCATGTTGGATCAGAATATCGCAGCCAACTTCTTTACAAAAAAGTGATGCTTTGCTGGTGTCAAATACTTACACCCCCTCCATGGAAACATTCCTATATTCTGCACCCATTTTTAAATCTGCTTGCTTAGGCAGTGACTGAATATCACTTCCATTTCCTAAACATGAAGCATATTAGGTTTGCTCTCTATCTCATAAAAAATAAAACAACCAAGTACGCACACATAAGATGGATCCTTGTTGAGCTCGCTAACATTTACTCTTCGCATTATTCATGGCGAGCCCACATCTATACACAAAAATACACTCAATAGAAACATCTCCTCAAAACGTAACCTGCGTAACCTAAATACTCTGTTGGTACGACTATTCCCTACCACTAGGATTTTTTGCTCCCCCTTGCCGAGACCCACGTCTCAGCCTTCCCTCCCCATCTGAATCCACTTCCAACATCACCCCTAGCCACATAGGGACAATTGTCTCTAAAAGATCACTCTCATAACATTTATAACAACAATGCATGGTCACTTCCTTTAAGTGGACTTTTGTCAGCTGGTTTCTCACTTTGATTTGCTACAGAACGACTGTTAAACTAGAGTGCAAATGTGCACACTATAAAAGTCTCAATATGTTCTCAGGAACTTCGACATATTGTCATCACACGACTTCTGTCAACCGTTCGGAATTTAAATCGCAGCTAACCTCTAATAAAAAGATAAAATATTCAGTGACAATGAATAAGGAGATGGTGCAGAATACTCATTCATTTAAATCTGTCCCCTTATTCTCCAGTCCCTCTTTAAATATAGACTTCCATTGACTCAAGCTAGAAACTGCAATCTATAACACGAATTTCATCTATACACCGAAACCGACTGTCATGCTTGATTACGTGGCTTCCCGAGTCGGGAAACTTTTCTTGAGGATTGAAATATATACTCTTTTATAAGCAACTCCCTTAACTCGCGGTTTGGTATATTTATATCTACGAGATATGGCTAACTGCAGTCACCTGTTAAGTCGGAATTATTTGGACGGACAATTAAAAAGTCTAATACCATTGTAGATTCTTCTAGCACCCTCTTTTTTTCCCTCGGATTGCCTTAGCACCAGCACATCACCTACCATTTTATATTATTAATCGATTAAATTCACATTCATCTTTCCAAACGTTCACTCTAATATTTTCTGTTGGCTTCTCGATTCTCATGAATTTGATCGACTTAACCTGGTTCCGCTTGTTTATTTGTATACATCGATGTGGACCATTTATACCCAATAGCCTTATAATGAACTTGCTACCACGATACCCAAATGTTTAAATCTAAATTCCAGTTCTGAATGAATGAATCGTTAATACCGAGCGGAAGTGGGTTTCCTTTTCTTCCAGGCCACAGCTATCACCATTTTTCCCCTTTAAATAAGCAGTGTTTCAGATATTGATGTATGTCTATTAACTTCTTCCAAAGACTATCTCATCCAAGCAAGCTGATTCTTGTGATCATTACTCAGTGATTGATCCTTTTGAGGTAGGCGATTCACGTCAAACCCCTTGGTATGGTCCCAAGAGCATGTGCACAAACTTAACAGAGGAATAGGAAAAATAACCAATAAAGGCAATACTAACAAAAACCGCAACTACCACAATAACATGTTTATATTGTAAAGCTGCACTGTATGGTAGAGATCTTTTTACGTCGAATAATTGCCAAACACGTAAGCAATCACTTTTGAACTTTGCACCTTCGACTAATAAAAAACTATCAAACTCCACACATTTCCTCCTTTGCGTACAGTAGTTGGAAAGTTGTACAAGATAAGAATTATTTCGCACGCTTCAACACAACTGCTTCACACACCACAGGTGCCGTTCGCCATTGAGTTGATATAACCGATACACGATACTGTGCTTTGTAAGCTGTTGCATGATTATATACGTTTTCTAGTATTGAGTAGACCACTCGAACTTACTTTCCGCTTTACTGAATAGCACTTTCAGAAATTGAGAATTACACTCACCAGGACAGAGCTTTTCACAGCGATAGAAATCATACCATTATAATCCATACTTTTATCACTTAGCAAGTGTAATAACTAAACTTCACTGAAACTGAAAAGCACCTCAAAGACGGTGCCCTTGGCCCAACTTAGTTTCCTACATAATTGTACTGTCATATCAGCATATCTTGCAGATTCAGCGCATTCTTTGGAATCTGTGTACAGAATCTTGGAATACGTAACCTCTTTTCCATCAATATTTATGGAATATAACTCTGTTTTGTAATAACCCTATTGCCAAACCTAAGGAATAGATCACAAAGTGATGAGGACAACCAAGATACCAATTTCGCATGATCCTGTCAGTTATACTTAGCAAGTATTAAGGTGAGAAAATCAGGTATATCAGGTCTCTCGCTTACTCTCTGTACTATGAATAGTCAACACTTCTTTTTATCACAAACCTCACATTGGTTTTAGGAAATATCTTTCGGAACCGATTTATACCTTGTTCTAAAAACCTAGGATCATTCTACATCTCCGTGGAAACCTTTACCAAACTTGAAATAGAGACTGAATTATTGATATTTTTTTTGACACATATAGATTGAAAAAGCTCATGACACAACGTGGAGAACATGGAGTCTCTTTAACTCCACGCGCATTCAGTTATAAATCAAGAGGACGCAACTCCTCTCTTTATTAAATGTCTTCTGTCAGACAGATCCATGTATCCATCCAGGTTTGATGCTCTTCTGTTCTATCACGCCACACTTCTCTGAGATGATAGGCGTTTCCGCAGGGCAGTTGTTCTAAGTTGTATATTATTATTTTGCTCTCGGATTCAATGACTCTGTTTATCACTTAATTCTCACTCAGATAATGGATCAATTTTTCTCTATATAATGCTTTAGATGATCTAGCCTCATATATATGTCCAGTTGCTAGAGGAGACTGCCATTCTTGATAGGTCACTTTAAAAACTAGACTGTCGAAATATTTTCAACTCCAATGTAATTTCCATTGCATCCATTTCTACCCCACAAACCTCTCAGACCAAGCACTTATATAGGAAAATAAGGAGTCACGAAACACCCTGACCACCATTTCTCCACAATTCATCCTCTAAAGAACCAAAACCTTATAATGGTTCACCAATTCCTGTATCTTTCACTAATCGACTCAATTTTTGGACTTCATTCTAGATACAGTGTTTCTCAACCTTTTAAAACCAACGCCCCCTCCGAGATTATCGGCTTAATCCACCGCCCCCCACTTCCAGAATTTTATATTTTGCACAGGTTTTTTAATAGAATTAAACATTAAAGAAAAGTTATGTATTAATAGATATAGATAAATGTAGTAATATATATATATATACATATAATTATATTATATATTGTTAAATTTTCATAAAAATATTAATATTACATAGCTTTAATATATATAATTCATTTCTATTATTTTTAATAAGTTATTTGATCCTGTTTAGTTCACTTATATTTATTATTATTATTATTATTATTATTATGTGTGTATTATTATTAAATTATTCTTAATATTATTAATTAATTTCTTAATGAACATTGATTATGTATATATTATTATTATTATTAATAAAAGAAGAACAAAAACAAATTCAATTATATAAAAATTCGTGCTGCTAGGCCAAACAGAAAATTACATATTTGTTTACAACTTTCGCGAGTTGAGCCCTAGAAGGTAAATTGAAGAAAGTAATAGGGTAGTGAGTTAATCAATAGAATTGAATAATTCAGCATTAATCTTAAATCCACCTGTCTGAGTAATATCCGAAATTTGTTTCATGGCATTTTTCTTTCAATAATTGTATGTGACAACACTTGAAGAGTCCTTTTCGACGAGTTTCACGTTGAAGGATAAAATCCTCAGAGACTAATAACTTTTAAATTTCTTCTCCATAGAAAGAGGATATAGGAAACTTTTTATTCATTCGCCCATACAAATTACTATCGATTATCCCAGCATACATCAAATAAAACATTTGACAAATAGATACGCTAAATACGATATGGGAGGGCTCCTGCATGGACTGTGAAATATTAGCTGCAGTCACATCTGATGAAAATGGGTTGAATACCCATTGGGGTATTAGAAAAGACGCAAATAAATATTCCTGAAATCATAGTTTCATGTTTTCTTTCAGCTTATTTAAGTAATAACATAAATAAATTAACCATATTTAATCTCACAAAGTCGTTAAATCCTCGAATATACATTTTTCTCACCAGAACTGACTAGAGTTAAGGATATGAAATCGTTAAGTCTTTTACGGCATAATACTTTTCAGAACAACTTAGTTTCTCTACATAAAAGCCCCTATGAATCCTATTATGTATTTGATGAAATTATTTTTATCTACTTGAAGTTAAGCTTACGTATTTATTTCGTTTAATTTTGTCAAAAATTATAGAAATATAAGCAACATCAGTTCGTCTTCTTTTAATGAAAAATCAGATCGAGATGTGGTCAACTGTAAGTTGTCGATAAAATTTCAAATTAACTGTTTCAAAGAGGAGATTAATAGAATCGTATGTAAACATATTTACCTTATTAGAAAAAGCCAACCTTAAACTCGTGATAGTTAGCAATATAATCGTATTCCTCAAATTGCTTGTCTTTTTCTCACAAAAGCTGGCGAGAATCAAAATCACGATCATCAAGAGAGGAGTGGCATATTTGATATTTAATTTGATCAGTGCAACTAATGACACAATTAAGAGACTATCGGAGATAATAATCTTTTGCGCTTAAATTATTTATGCAACTAAAAATGTTTGACGATGAATTAAAACACAGTGAACAGACATAACCCCTAATAATAATGTTGACTAATGAACTCTTGCTTTAAATAATGAAGTTGCACTAAAAACCGACTTGAATATACCTGTTCATTGTTGCAAGCACCGTTCAGTAGAATGGCACAAGATATAATTAGATAATGGAATGTCTTTTTCGTTTTAAAATAAATCTAAAAATAAGTTAACATTGGAATTATAGAGGAGTGCCTTTAGTGTCAGTAGTAAGACTTTTATGCGAACACATTCTTCATATGCATCGTCGCCATATAAGTTTCAATTATGAAACGAAACTATATGTCTTAATATAAAAGCACTTACATTAATCATCTGAGGGTTGACTCCGTCGATCGTTAATACAATACATGTGTTTTTTTCTTAATTATCTTACTAACAGTTGATCTTCAAATCATACAGAGGCATCTCAAAAATGGAGAATTAGCGTCTTAATTACATTGGTCTTGTCATTGTAATCTTACTGTGCAGATTAACAAGTATATATCTCCTTAACAGTGCGTTAAAAGTAGTGATTTCGTCCCAATAATTTAATGAGGCTTGCCACACTTTAGCAATCAACAAAGAATATATTTGTAATATAGCAAGAAATCCTATATCTATATTGCTGAACTTTTATCGAACATGCAATCTTACTGTAGGTAACTCTCCCTTCATACCTTCCTTCTTTATGTCTTGTTGAAGATAATCAAATAGACTATGAGTTTGATTAATTTTGAGTTGAATTTTTTTGAACTAGATGTTAATTGATATCGAGAAGAGCTTTTCATAGCTTCGTTAGGACAGAGTCTTCTCACATATAAAGGCACAATAATCGGCAATTTATATTCATTTGATGGATATGGAATGAATCCATATTCACAAAATTAATTTCTACGAATATTGATACTACACTTCTTTTTGCTTTGAGACAAATTAGTGTAATAAATCACACAGTTCAACACGAAAATAATAACAATCTCATCACACGGGAAAGGTTTACTACTCACTTAAACAAGATTTAGGAAATTTGATTTTTAAAATAGAGAATAGCCAAATTGCGAAGAAAGTATATTGCAGAACTTGGCAATCTCTTGGCTTAAAGTTGAGGGTATCTATAGTTTTTTCTCGACAGCTTCTGCACTTTCCACATTCCGAAAGTAATATTATATATTATATAATAAATTATTATATATACATTGTACAAAATTTATAGATTTATTAGATTGATAATTTAAATTAAAATCAAGTATAGTTATAAACAATATACTTATAAAATATGTACAGGTAGTAAACTCAAAAACATATATATATAGATTTCTCATATTGTAAAAAAAAAATAATCAACTTTCTTGCTGTAATTAAGTTGCCAATATGTACTTTTAGTCATTATTGTATTTTCACTCGGAAACGACTTTGTTAATATATATAATATATATAATATATATCTATATATATAACGTAATATATAGATTATTAATAAAATACTATATATATATAAACACTAGAACTCGTATTATATATAAATAGATACCAATATATAATGAAACATATAAACACCATATATATATATATATAACAACTATATATATAATAACTAAAACATATATAATTATATACGCAATACCTATGAATAGATGTGAAGTAATTTTCTTTTGTAATCTCTTCCCCTATAACCGGCCGCATCCTCCATAGACCCCCTTCCGCCCCCTCACTCCACAAATACCCCCCCCTTACCGCCCCCCGAGCCTCACAATAAGCCGAGCCCTGGGAATGTCGGTAACGCACCTCACAGAGGGACCAAGGATACCGCCCACACGTTGAGAAAACCACTGTTTCTAGTAAAATAGACTCATCTGACACATAACTCGCTACGCACATAATAATCAATATAATAAATTAAAATAACTACTTGAAAACGATATTGATCAATTTTGACGCACATCTTCGGCCTCAAAAATCTGGGGAGCTCAATTACATATTCAGTCCTTATCATTCTCCATATCGCACCTACATCGATCGAGAAAGTCGTGGAATGTATGGACTGCTATAGTTATGTTGTCAGGATTCCCCAGAACTATACTAACATCCTGATAATGAGTCCACATCCAGAACGAAGGCAATTCGTGAGCTCAACTGAGAGCTATCAGATCGTCACATCGGGTGAGCCTTGGATAGTTGAATCCCGATGATGATGTGTCACATCTCTTCTTCGAAGGAATAAGAAGTCATGTGCACCAGGTTATCCTCACTTGCAAAACTCCAAAACCATCTGCGTGCAACACCGATTCTGATGAGACGATACCTCAGAATCTCCTTGCTGGCCATTATGCAAGACACATTTGTACAGCATCCTTAACTTCCTCTAACATTCCTTTGGCAAAATGTGCTGCCGTTCTCTAATGAGAAGAGTTATACGCACCTTTCGCTATATCCCTAGCTCTTCACCCTTTGCCTGGTTCCTGACCTCTCGCCAAACCTTAGCCACCCTGCTGCGTATTAAAGGGATCATTGCTTAGCTCATCCACAGTTCACTCCAGTTGTAATTTTACTGACGGCTACTAAAAGCAGGTTGTTGAGTTTGAGTCTTGCGCATGTTCTTTCCACTGTATTGCATCAATTTTCCCATTCTCCTACACATATTACATGCTAATCGAATTATAATAAGGCTAATTAATGGCTATTATGATTGCACTTTCTCGAATTATTTTCTTTAACCAAGACCATTCTTATGTCATTTATTCAGAATTCGCTCTGGGCGCCCTCCAGCGTTTAAAGGCGCCACCTAGTACTTTCTACAAAAACACAATAAGTATGCCGCGTACAAGGACAAATATACATGTGGGCCCCCCTGTGGGGTAACTATGCCACGAGAATTCGGAGATAGTAAAAGAAGAGGTGCCAAATTATGGCCGACCATCCTTATCAAACTGATTACAGGTATCACTCTATCCGAACAAGGTTTCTAGTCTAATGGAAAGATTGTCTGGCGAGATGATATGAGCGAGGGGCGAAAAAACTTATAGAAAATGATAAAACCCGGAACATTGAGATAGCATAGGTCTTTCTCTCATACAAAGACGAAAGGGCTTGCAAGCAGGTAGGTAATGAATAATTATACTTGAGCAAGCCTCCGTATTTGGCCACACCCAAATATTTACTACTCACACTCAGACCAACAATCATTATATCACGGGATCTCCTACCAGCTATCTGCAATAATTTTTGCTGTCGCCATACCCCACAATCTGTTCACCATATCTTCAATTAATGTTTTTCTCCACCTACTCATTTGCATGCCGCACTTGGCCTAAAATATTACGGTCCAAATAATACAAACTTCATAAAAGGTTATTCCATATCTTATCAGAATCCTCACATGATTTTGAAACTATTTTCTAATCTTTTTTATCCCACAAGTAGAAATTAAGTTCTTTAAATATATTAATAAAAATGGATGAATTTTTTTAATAAAAGACTGCTCTTTAAAAATGATAAAGAGGATACAACTATTTTAAATTTATGCTATATTTATATAATTTCATTATTTGTAACTGAATTAATGTTGGATATTAAAAAATTTCTCTCCATGACATTTATTAAATATATTGTATATGCAACTAAGATGACCCACCACATGGACAGTATTGATCATTTCAAAATGAGACCCTCAGAAGAATAATGAGTGGCCAGTTTCTCTGTGGGCCGATTATAGTGTGTTCATGTAATTCATATCAATAAAGTCATCTATAATATGACATAATAGAATGTATTTATATATGTGTATAAAAATTTAGAAATATAATGAATTTGCATAAATTATTAGATTATTACAATGTATATAATATAATTATATTCATATCAATAGTAATATTTATAAATTATCAATACTTATTATATGGGGAAAGGCAGGTAAGAAATCAGAGACAGAGAGACAGACAGACAGCAACGGATAACAACATACCAAACAAATGACTAGATAGATATAGATATGATTAGAGAATATTATAGACAGGTATAGAATGATGATATGAAAAGGAGATAGATCTATAAGATTAGAATAGATTGATCAGAATGTGCAATATCTGGATAGATTTATTAATTCTTTATTATATACGTTAAAACGTAGTAGATACACTTTGTTTATCAATTTAAAATTAATAAATTTTAATAAGGACTAGTATAGATAGATAAGATAGAAAATAGTATTACGATAGAACTATTTTTAGATAGGACTAGCTAGTAGATAGATAGATAGATAGATAGATAGATAGATAGATAGAATAAGATAGATAAGATAGATAGACTAGATATAGCAATAGCAGAAAAAATAAGGCAAGAAATGGTCATAGCAAGAACGTATCAATCCAGATCTATATTGCTCTAAAAATTGTCAAAGTTTAACTGATCTAATTGAATACTATGCAATTAAATTTAAATTCGCTTGGGCTACTACTTAGAATATAATAGCATAGCATTTTCCTAAAAGTCGACTTAAAATGATGCATTACAATAAAATATTAAAACGAAATAAGATAATAATTTTTTTAATAGATAAAAGATGTTTGGTGATACCAAATCTCTTTAATTTTCTTATAGTAATACAATGTGTTAATCATACTTAATAAATTGTATTTTCTCTCTACTTACATTCTCAATAATTCTCAATATATGATACTACTAATAATAATCATAACCAATTTAATAACTAGCAATAGATAATTACGAATTTTTAATAATAATTAATATTAATAAGAAGATAATGCTTCAAATGTTTGTTGAATAATTACTAATTTCAATAATAATAATAATAATAATAATAATAATAATAAATAATCTAATAATTTAATTAATAATAATAATAATAATAATAATAATCTACATTAATAATTTAATATTAATATTCAATATATAATAAGTAATAATAATAATAATAACTAATAAGTAATAATTAATCAAATAGATAATAATAATAATTAATAAATAAATAGATAGTAATCAATAGATATAATAATAATAAGTAATATATAATAATTAATATAATAATTGAATTAATAATAATAGATAATAATAATAATCATAAAATAATAATTTAATAATAATAATAATACTAATAAGCATAAATGTCAATAATAATAATAACTAACTCTTCATTCTCCGTCTCATGTTTGTGGGCTAAAAGGAAAGAACTAACAAATCGCGCCATATTATTTTATATTTACGTGTTTTGCAAAAATTTAAATAAAAATTTGTGATAGTGTTAAAGCAGAGAATTAATACTATATTATAATATATATATATATAAATATATCTTTTACTATATATTACCTATATATATATATTATATTATACTAATTATAAATAATATATATATATATATATATATATATATATATATATATATATATATATATTGGATGGTGGAAAGCCATTTGAATGGAACAATATGCACAAAGGGGAGGAGGGGTACTTCATCATTTGGAAGTGATATGCTTTCAAATGCATAAAACAATAACATTATAATTGAAATAATAGTAATAATAATAATAAGTATTATAATAATAATAATGAATAATAACAATAAATTCAATGTACATAAATGATAATAATAATAATTAAATAATAATAATAATAATAATAATTACACAAAATAAACTTGAATCATTCATAATTCCTTCTCCTTTGTAGTAAATAAGCTGAAATTCTAATAAGTAACATAAATAAAAATAAACATAATTTCTAATCAGTTTACCGTGATAATATTTAATTTTAATAATAATCTAAAATAATAATAAATAATTGTATTATTAATAATAATTCTAATAACTAATAATAATAATAATTACTAATAATAATCATAATACTACATAATAACAATAATTAATAATATAATAATTCACTCTTAATAATAATAATAATATTAATGAATAAATAAATAATAATAATAATAACTAATATATAATTCATATAAATCATTAATCATATCTCATCCTCATATTACATTACTCTCATTCTCTCTACCATACATTCTTAATTATTCTAATTAATACATATATATACATATCATATATATATAAAGATTATATATGTAAGTAATCAATATATGCCTATAAATGTAATCATAATAATAATAATAATAATATATCTAATAACTTCTTACTCTAATCATAATATTAATACATATAATATTTACATATCTCAGTAATATCACTCATATCACTCTTCAATACATTCTCTCTCTCATCTTCATCTGGTTTCTCCCATTTCATCATCTTGCTTTTACTAATATCTCAATAATACTATCAATAATTAATCAGAATTCAATATAAGGACTCATTCCGTCTCATTTCTGTTGAGGCATACAAATGGAAACTAACAAGAGTATCGCTTCAGGCAAATACTTTATGTGTATATAGGAAAGTATTCAGATAAATTTATATCGATATGTTATCTCTACTGACACGAGTAAATTATTTATATGAAAATTGGTAGTTATATTTATATACTGCTCTGTAAATAACGTATTAACACAGTATATATATATATATACTATATATATATATTATTATATATAATATATTATATGTTGTAAATTCTCGTTTTAAGCTGATGTTGTAATAAGAAGATACAAGTTCTCTACTATTTCATTTTCTCTTATTCTTTTTCTCAATTTATTGTAATCATTTACGATATCGTTATATTCCTATTTATTCTTGTTAAAATTTGATGTATTTGATGTGTAGTTATTTATATTATTATTATTATATATTTATATTGAGTGTGAGAAAATCATACATTTGAATATGGAAAAATGCTCCAAAGCGTAGTGGAGGGATACTTCATCATTGGAAGTGATCTTGAATAACCATTATGATTAATAATTGAGCATGTTCATAGATTACTAATTATATATATAATATTATATATTATTAATATATATAATATATATATATATATATATAATATAATATAATAGATAATATATATATAATATATATACTATTATAATAATTTATTTATATATATTATATATTATTAATATATATTTAATATATATTATTAAAATATACTATATATATATATGATATATTATATATTAATATAATAAATATTATAATATATATATATATATATATATATTAATATATATATATATATATTAATATTATATTATAATTATATATAATATATATTTAATAATATATATATTATGTATATTATTATTAAATTAATTATAATATATATATATATATATATTAATATATTAATATATATACAGTTTATAATATATAATATATATATTATATATAATATATAATATATATTATAGTGTATATATTATATATATATATATATAATAATATAATATATATATAATTATATATATATTATATATATTTATATATATATTATATATAAGTAATTCTTTGTTTATTAATATACATTAATAAATAAATATAAATATATAGAATATAGATATAAATAAAATTTAAAGCTTAAATTATATTATATTATTATATATGTATATAGTATTTATAAATAAATATCAATATATTTAATAATATATATATTATGAATATATATTAATATATATATATTATATAATATAGTATTAGATTATATATATATAGAATAGTATAAAATTGATTAAGTAATATATTAATTAATAATATTAATATATATATAAACAGTTTGTAAATAAACTCAGTTTCAGCGCTATCACAAACTCACCATTTTATCTACGTAATTTAAATAAATTTAAAATATTTCAAATTTTATTTAACTATAAACAGAATTTTTGCATAATGAATATCTTACTTAAACTAAAATTAATATTTTTAATTTTAAAAATTTCTTTATAAGATATATTATTATTATACATCTAAATCTACGCTGATAATAATAATGTAAAAATAATATATAATAATAATAATAAATTATAAATAATAAATAATATTTATTAATAATTAAATTAAATATAGATTAAATAATAATAGTATACAGAATAAATAATAATAATAATAATTAAAAGCGTGAATCATCATAATAATAACATCAATTCATAATTCAAATTCCTCCAAAAATACTGTATTATTACATCAATTATTAGAATAATACAATTATCGATCATTAAAAACAAGAATGACATACATTTTTTAATATTTTTAATATCAAATAACTTATCAAATTTAATATTTAATAACTTAATTATATTAATTAACTCATTAATAATTTCCCTAGTATTGTTGAAATTAGGGTTTCTATTGCAACACCAGTGTTGTGTTACTTTGAAATCACCTAAAATACATTTATAATAATAATGATGATCTAAATAAATATTTAAAAGAGTATTAACGTTATTCAGAAATTTTAGTATTTTGTTTATAAAAGAATAAGATTTTTTCACTTATATAACTTAAATATATAATAATTACAATAATAATATAATTAATTATAATATAATAATTAATTTAAAGTTAATATAATAATACATAATAATAATTAAATTATAATAATAAATAATATTTATTAAATTATTATATATATTATATAGTTATATTAATATGCATTAAATAATAATGAAGAGAATAATAATAATTATTGAGATAGATTAATAATATGAAAATGCGCTTAAAACTGATTTATTCTAAATAATATCACAAGGAAATGAGTGTTCCATATCAATAAAGTATAGAGACTTTATAGATAATAAGTAGATAGTAATGAATAATGAATAGATAAATTAATATAGTATCATGAAAAATGATAATTGAGAAAAGTTGAACAAATGAGTCTAGTGAGTGAAAATTAGAGAGCGAACAACTAGAACGAGAGACAAGAGAGCACAATCAGAACTACTACATACAACAACATATATACGAATAAGCAATACAGACAAACTAACACTAAGACAGCAACAACAACAACTAAGATAATAGTAAATATGAATATATAAGTTATGAATAGATTAATAATATAAATAATATAGAATTAAAGATATAGAATAAATATGAATTTCATATGGTATATTTTTATAGTATATTGTATATAATATAAGTCACGAAAAAGTACATAATATAGTTTGAAATATGAATTAGATGATTAAGATTAGACTATAGAGTAGAGAGATAGTCATATAATAATATAAATGATTAATAAATAAAATAGATAGTAAAATTAATAATATAGAAATGATTAGAATAATTAAGATGCTCACATTTGCATGTAATTAAAGATAGATAGATAGATAGATAGATAGATAGATATGAAATAGATACATAAATTGAATAAAAATGTCTAGGAGTGAAAATAATGCCTTGAAGAATATTACGTATCTTACTTAAATAATGAATAAATTAAGATAAATTATGATGAACTAATAGAGTATTAATAGTATATTAATAGAATTTATATGAGAAATAATATATTATATGAATAATAACTCTAAGAGTTTGATATAAATATATAAACATCAATAGTTTTTATAGATGTTTTTCGGTATTTTTTTTATAATCATAGATAACCAAGTTGAATGACCTTTCATTAAGTAGAGAAGGAAAGAAAAGATTATCTGATTCTACAAAGTACACATTACTCTCTCTCTTCAATTTATTAAACTTCAACTTTTATTGATGACGATATGGATACGAAATACGTCGAAATGTTACAACTTTATAATATTTATAACTAATAGATTTAAATCTCAAACACTCACAAATTTTTATCTACAATACTTACATGTATTTATATCTATAATCTTATATTTAAAAATTTATATTTATAATGATTACACTAATTTTATCTCTCACTGAGATGCTGAAGTAGTCAGAAGACAGAAATTTCGAGAGGAAAGTACAGATTATTCAAAATAAATTTATTACTATATATTTCAGATATCGTGTAGAATTATATACATAATAAATTTAATAATTAATAATAAATAAATTTGTAAATATATATAATTAAAATTAATAATAATAATAATAATAATAGCTAAATGAACAACTACATATGTTGTCATTATGAAATGAAGATTAAAATAAATAATTGATACAATTTAAATTAATATTAAATTAAATATAATTATAATAATTAATATATTATATAATAATAATAATATAATAAATAATAATAATAATAATAATATAATAATAACTAATTTAAATTAATAATAATAATATAATTAATATTAGATAATAAAGTATAAAAAATAATATTAAAGCTTATTATTAATTAAAATAATTAAATAATTAAATTTTCTATTCTCATTGAATATTCAATTATTGTGCAATATAAAATATTAGATAATTAAATAAATAATAATTAATTATTAAAAATCAATGTATAGAAATAATTATTATTAAATTAAATATAACTAACTTAAATTTAATATTATAATAATAATATATATAATGATACTAATAATAATTAATATAAAAATAGTGAAGTACAAAATCAGTAATAAATTAAATATATAATAATAATTAATATAATTATAATATCACATATATAGTTATTTAAATAATAATTAAAAAATGTTATAATATATAATAAAAAAAGTAATAATATATTAAATAAATTAATAATATACATAATATTATATAAATTAATTTATAATTAAATTAAGTGTAATAAAATATAAATATATATCATATAATAATAATTTTATAGGAACTTACTAGTTTCTCTATATAATATAGTATATATACGTGAGTATCATTCCACCTATAATGGTTGAAGGATGAGAAATAAGTTAACTTGATACTTTGAAATAATCGCTGCAGTTTTAATTATTTATATTTAACGTTTTTGATATAAAAATTAAATTAATATAAATTTGATGTATAATTAGCTTTGTTCAACCATATTATATATATATATTAATTTATGATTAAATATTATATATATTATATATATATTAATATATATATATAGTAATATATATATATTATATATATATATTAATATATATTATTATGTGGATGATGTGCGTTAGCGTACGGTGAGTAGTATGTGTGTGATTAATGAGATAGTTTGAGATGAATACAATATGAATGCAATATGTGGGATGGTATTATATACTTATATGTGAGAGTGAATTGGTTTATGAGTAAAATATACTAGAAAGAAATATAGACTATGTAGTGTGATAAGTGAGTTAAAAGTTAGAAATAGTGGAAAATTTGATCTCGAGAGGGTGATGGCAACGTAGGGTACTATACAATTCATTGTGTGAAAGTGATCTTATACTAAATATTATGTATACAATCTCACGCTGTGAGCATGTTCACCAGACATTACATATTATATACTATATATTTATATTATATTATATATATATATATATATATATAATATATATATATATATTATATATATATATAATAGAGTATTATTATATATATTATATATATAGTATATATTAATATTATAATATATATAATAATATTATATATATATTAATATATAGTATATATATATATATATATATAATATTATTATATATATATATATATTATATTATTAATATATTATTATATATAATATATAAATATTGTAAATAAAATTGTAATAAGTTATTGTTTGTAAATAAGATAGAATATTCTATATACTCTCAATAAAGATTTTAAGCTTCCTGGAGAACTCATGTAGAGAGTTGCCAAAATTCAATATATAACGCCAGAATACCCGATCACTTCAATACACAATCAGTCGTTGTCTGACTTGAAGTTGATAACATTTAGTTGGTTCTTGAATTAGTAGAGTTCAGTTGCTTTTTGAAGTCAGACAGACAAATCGTTTTTTTTAAAAATTCATTTATTCGTTTAAAAAGCTTATTGGGTGAAGACCTTAAACCTTAGTTATTCGTGCTCATCGCCATTATCGGTATTTATAAAACATTCTAGTTAATCATTCGTTTATAATTTATACGTTCGGCAGTCAAAGAAGCAATCAACATCAAAGCATATTTTTCAAGTAATTGGAGATCGTTTCTTCAAACATTAAATTATTTTGGAAAGCTTAAGACGGGTTAACTACTTTGTTTCTAAGCCTGAGAAATAATCCCCTCTATGAATTAATTCGCGCGTTGTGAGATCGGGAAGAAGATCATTGTCCCGCAAAGCTGCAGCCCCTAGCACCATGTATTCACTTAAAGTTTCAGGAGGAAGTACAAGGAATGTGATAGGGTTGGTACTATAAGTAGTATCAGGAAAATACAATGGCACCTCAATATAAGATTCTACGGGTATCACATGATCTCTTATCAATCCACTAATAGAATTTATCCCTATATCTTTAGAAGGTCGTACAGCGATCCCTTTACAGTTACTTTGTCAATCGATCATCCAAATAAAAAATATTTATAGATATATATTAATATAAATTCTTAAATTTACATAAATATATTTTCTTCTTTATAAAAAGTTCATAATTTATATTTTTCCAAAGTATTTTTGAGCTGAACTTAACTTACCGATATTCGTATAATATATATATATATAATATATATTATATATATATATATATAATGAGTATAACCAGAAATATTTCAATTCATAATAGATATTTAACAATTGAGTTTTATATAATAATATAATACAGTGTTATGGTTTCTTAAGTACATCTTGAGAGTGTTTCCTTATTTATATTTGTTTAATAACGAAAACTGAATTTAAAATTGCCTTCACAATGGATTCTATAAGTAATCACTGTTTTTCCGTTAACACACTTCTTTTCACACTTTAGGTTATCAGTATCGAAAATCTATTATTACTGTTATATCATTTTTGTCCTCTCTACGGATGAGTGAAGCGTAGATATCTTGCAAGTTTTTTTGTGAAATTATTATACGGATATAGGTGATAACTCTACAATTGTTCTCTCTTCGAGTTGTTGGTTAAGAAGTGTACGATCCTTTGGTTTCATAAGCGAAATGTATTGTCATAAAATTCAACACGGAAAATTTATTTCACGTATAAGAAAGTAACACAGCTAGGCAGGCTTAATTATTCAAGTTTCACTTAATGTAGAAATGCTCTCTTAATATTCAGAGATACTCATTATAAGAATCACATCTCAACAATAGTTCACTGTGTAGGGCATTCTCTAGGAGCCCACATTTGTGGTTATGGAGGAGAGCAGATTGAAGGATTGGAAAGAATAACAGGATTAGATCCTGCCGGACCATATTTCACTGGAACTGGAGATTTCGTCCACCTCGACGCATCAGATGCTTTATTTGTTGACAATATACATACAGATGCAGGCACTAAACTTAAGCATGCCTATGGAACTCCAGAACCAATGGGGAATGTTGATGTTTATGCAAATTCTGGTCAACATCAACCAGGATGTGCTCCGCTTGAAATTCCTATAGAAACAATTACAGAAGAAATAATACAAAGCTTTTTCGAAGTGGCGTGCAGCCACGACAGAGCGATCGATTATTTTATAGAAACACTCCAAAGTTCGCAGTGCAAATGGGTCTCACACGAATGCTCTGATTATGACTCTTATCAAGGTGTAAGTATTCCTTATATTTAATCCTGACTAAAATGCAATTAAATTTTACATTAGAAATTAGAAATTACCCTGTAAAATATATCCTTTAAGTTATTCCCAAACCAAGGAGAATGCGAATGAGAGCGCGGAAGAAAGCACGAACATCCATATGAACACGAACCCGAACACGAACACAAACCTTTGCAGAACTAGTTTGCACACACCTCAGAGTTCTTTCTAAGCGAACAGTTTCTTGAGTTTGCTGCTCAATTGATGTTCAGTCTCAATCATATCTAAGAGAATAGCCGATTTGTGTGATTTCAAGTTTGGCTGCGCATTCCTACCGTGCAGCCGTGTTTTGATCGTTCTGAATATTTACTGCAAAGTGTCTGTGTTATTTCTCTTTTAACCATATCTTAAGTTGATCGTTCTCGCTTTCTCTTTTTTTTTTTTAATGTGTCTTCACCTTTAAGCAAACAATGCGAAAACCCTAAGTTCGAATTCGCTATTAGAAATGACCCAATGTTATTGCTTAATAATGAATTAATCCGAACAGTAATCTCGTTTATTAAGATTTATATTACACATCAAAAGTAATTTCCTTAAAATGTAATTCAGGAAGGTCGAAGTTTCTTTATTTTGCAAATTATTACTAAATACGTACATTTAATCAGATTAAGATAATAAGCAAAATATAATAAGATAATAAAAAAATTTATAACAAGATAATAAGATAATTAATAATAATATAATAAAAAATTTATGAATTTAATTAATATGTTTCTTTTACCGTCATCACCAATTTCTTATTATCTCATTTAAAGCGCATATTTTATACATACATCGCATTGCAAGGTTAAGATGTAAACAATACAAGTATAATATGCCAATAAAGTGTATGTAATAATAGTAATCTCGTTTATTAAGATTGTATATTCACACATCAAGAAGTAATATTCATCATAAGAAATGTATAATTCAAGGAAGGTCGAGAGTTCTTAATTTTGCGAAATAGTAAATAGCAAGTACCGGATACTTCCGAGAATATAAATTAAGTATTAATATAAAAAAGAAGGAAAGATACCTAAAAAAGAAAGAAAATAAAAAGATAATGAAATAAAAAAACAAGAAAGAAAAAGTAAAAATATATAGAAAATAATGTAGAAAAAAATAAGAAGAGAGATAAAAAAATGATATAAAAAAAGACACATATGTAAATAAAAAAATAGATAGAGAGAAGAGAGATTATTTAGAATAGATGAAAATATTTATTTTGTTTTAGTAGAATGAAAAAAAAAAATATAGTATATGAAAATAGACATGCTAAAACTTATTGCAGTAGGGATAATAGTAGTTTTACTATTATTATCGACGTTCAATCACCAATTTCTGTAATAGTAATCGTCATTATTAAAAGCGCAAGTGAAATATTGATATAAGGCTAGTACATATCGCATTTGACGAGAGAAGGGTTAAGATGTAAAACCATCGCATATAATATGCAATAAGTTGTAGAGTAAGATTAAATATAGAATGGGGTAATATGAGTTAATTTACCCTTATTAATAAACATTAAAGAATGGCTTAGGAAGACCTAATAAAAACGCAGGATAAAAACATTAAGTAATGAAGAAGTGTTTGTCATATCGATTTCAAGGTGTCAAATGTTATCATCATGTCTTGACGGAACAGACACCAAGTGCACTAATTTGGGAAATGAAGGGAGATGAGGTATGTCGACCAATCAGAGCAAACCGCATTATTTTACATTAGATAGCAATACAAGGAAAATCTAGAGAGCAGATGTTTTCTCCATACGTATAATAGAATAATTATCTAATAATAATATAATTAGAATAATTAATACACTGATCCATAATATAGATAGAATAAAATAAATGAAAGAATAAAATATTAAATTTAAAATGAATATAATATAATACAAATAACGAAAAACGAAGAATAAACAGAAATAACAAAATAACAAAATAACATCGTGATTAACTAATGCGATACACGTTTGCTATAATATATATAACTTATATATAACTATCACAATAACAATACAATACAATAACATAGACTATTATTGTAAAATGGAAGCAATTCAAAATGTTTAAATTGAGAGAATAAAGGTATAATATATTAAACTTTTAAATAAAAATAAAAAAATATTATAAAAATTTATCATGGATAACACTAATAATAATATAATAATAATTAATAATAATAATAATGTAATAATAATAATATAATATATATAATAATAATAATAATAGGATTGCACGTGATTAAGATAATGATAATAATAATAATAATAATGATAATTAAAAAAATAATAATAATAATATAGATAGGTAATAATATAAGGATATCAGATATGATTAATAATAATATGTAAAAAAAATAATAATAATATATAAAAAGGTTCAAATAGGTTATTACGTCAAGAGTTGTTGAAGGGGGTGTGAAGGAGATAAATGGGTTTGAGGAAATTGATGGGAAAAATGTACGTTCTATAATTAGAAGGATTTTTACCAGCTTTAATCTTTTTTATTGATAATAAATGTTCTCAACTTCATATTGTAACGTGTTATTTATATATATATATTATATATATATAGTATATTATATATATATATATAATTATATATATTATATATATGTAATAGTAATATATATGTATATTAGTATATATATAAATTGATATTATATCTATGTAGATATATATTATTAGCTAATATATATACATAGTTATATAGTATATATATATATAATATAGTATACATATATAAATAAGTTCAAATTTTCCTGACATACGTAAAATGGAGCGAAGACATTTCTTTCAAGTATGTAAAAATGAAATGTTAAGAATATTATGAATGTAATTATAAAGAAAGGATGAATAAGAAAATATGATATATTGTGAAGACATTAAGGGTAATTATCAAATCATTCTGAGCAACCTGTTTGCTTTTAGTCAAAGCTCTTATGTTATTTATAGTAGTACATTATCAAATATTAGGTAAAAAGTATTTCATATGTATATAATATTATATATAGCATTTTATTATTAATATAGTATTATTTTAGTTGTATTTAATAAATTTCATGATACTAGAATTAATGAATTAATAGTGCAAATGGAGTAGGAGATCTTGCCGAAGATCTGAGGACGCAATTATTTTATTTGATCCTAAGCAAGTGGAATATATATTATATATTATCATATAATATAAGAATATATACTTAGTAATTAGTTATATATATATTATAGTATATATATAGTATCTCTATACATTTATATGACAAAAGGATATTATATATGAACTCTAATAATCTTTAATTATATATATTTGTAATTATTATAGTATAATATACTCAATATATATATATATATATATAATATGTCTATAATATATAAACTATATATAGTATAGTATAGAGAGAGAGAGAGAGAGAGAGAGAGAGAGAGAGAGAGATAGAATTAATATTATAGCTACCAAACCATTATCATGGAAATTGGAATTATATCTATTTTCCTAACCAAGTGGATTAAAGAGTGCAGATTATCTAGGCATTAATGCAGGCCCTGCTTCGGCTCAAGCCATTTAGAAATACTACCACTGTGGACGTGATTTCGAACCTAAATGGTAGAGGACTTCTTTGCTAGAGGATGGAGATAGGATGTGATTTTTGTATGTTATAAAGAACCTGTTCTTGAAATGATTGTGTGGCTAGATCTTTTACGGACGTGTTGGGTTAGGGAGATGAAATGTTATTCGCTCTCCGTAAATTGCGCTAATAATTATAGAAAATCTCCTGTTGACGGCATTATTTTGTGTCCGTTTAGGTATGTATGTTTTACATATCGTAGAAAGCGAATAAAATACCTTTCGTAATTTGGATCTCGGATGACGCCCGTTCTCATGGTGTTACTCCGAAAAGAAACGCCTCGCTGTTTCGAATGCTACATGTTTGCAGCACCAAACGCCCCCAGACCATATAGCGTATATCCAAGGGGAGGAAAGATTGTGTGTGGCACTATATAATATATATAGTATACTCACTAATACAACAACTCATAATATATATACAATCTAATATGAACAATACTATAAATATATCAATAACTAACAGAAATTACATACAACATTAACAACTAAAATACCTAAGATATACATATATATAATAATACGTATAAAAGCAAATTTATATATACATAGATGGAATAACAATTGAATATTTAGAGAGATATATATTTATTAGTTAAAACTTGATATTGTTATTTAGAAAAAAAATTAAAAATGTATTATGATGGTTGCAATAATTTTTAGAATTAAATTAATTTATTAGTTAAATTAGAATAGTAATATGAATATAGAAAGATATATAATATTAATATTAGATATATAAAGATATTAAGAATAATTATATTATAAGATATACGAGGTACAAAATCATAGGCTGGTTATATAAGGTAGGGATAGATGAGTAAAAAACATAGTACATAAAATACTAGCTGGGTAAGATAGTATATAGGTGGAAGGCATAGGACTTTAACATGCTCATTGTATTTTTTTAACGTACAAAATAGTATCATAGTCGTGAGTATTTAACATCGTATCCGCGGTGCAAATGAGCGAAACGATTGGGTCAAAATAGGGTAAAAAATCTCAAAAGATTATGTTGGAACTTGGATATGGAGGGGAGCAAACCATCGGTAACCAACGAAGGTTAGAAAATGACTGCCAAATTCACTGTGAGGCTCCTGGTAAGGATATCAGCATTATCAGATTTTTTTGCGTGAATACTAAAATTGATTTCTAAATTTAAAATTTAATAATGAAACTTTTTATTATAGTGGCCACGAAAAAATTTATCACAGAACCATCTCAAGAACCTTATTCATTAGTGGACAGGATGTTGGTCATATTTCAAGGGTCGAACTCAAATGGGACTATAACGATGAATTCTTCGATCCGTTTTCCTATTGCGTGCCTCCTTTATGCAACAGAAGTCTTTACGTTAAAAGTATTGAGATCTCTCCAATTAGTCATTATCCTGAAAGGTTTGTATTTTTAACAACAGTTCTGTACAGTTTCACTTCTACCACGTTTTAAATATACAGCAATCAACACAATTACAACTATAACTAATTCGATTTTTATTGTTATTATTGTTAGTATTAGTAATGCTTCATCATTATTTTATACTTTCTTCAGCGAACGCCTGTCTTATGTGGCAACAGCATGTGGCAACGGTGGATCTACAACAAAGATCAAAAGTGGCAACACTGCGACTTTCATACCTTCAAATGCTTGTACATTTAGCTTTTATCTTCACAGGTAGTTTATTCGAAAATATTTTACATTTTGTATTAAGGGATTGGGGAACATTGCTACTATATATACTTATATATAGTATATATATATATAATACTATTTAATTATATATAATATAATATATAATATAAATCTAGTATACATACGGTTATAGCGCTGAAACGGTATATATATATAATAATTATAATCTATTATTATAACATATATGATAATGATTTAACAGAAACTACGATATTATATAATATTTATTAGGTTATATATATATATATAATATAATATAATATTATTATATATATAGGATATATATATAGGGTGAGGGTCTATGTAGGTATAGGTGATAGTAATATTAGCGTGTAATATATTAATAGTATATATATATATTGATATACTTATATATATAATGGTAGTATAAATATATATAAATAGCTATATATAATAATATATATAGTAATGATAGTTATATATATATTATTATATATATATAGTACTAGGATAGATTATAATATTATATATATATGATAATATATATATATATTTATATTAGTATAATATATAATGTATATAATAATATTATATATATATAATATATTATAGTAATTATTATATATTAGTTATTAATTATATATATTATATATATATATAAGTATAGAAAATGTTTCCCTATCCTTTAATTCAGATGGTTTAAAATTTAATTATATTTATAAATAAATATAATTATTAAGAGAAGATCTAATATATATATTAAAATAGTTAATATAATATTAATATGTATATAGATAATATATATATATATAAATTATATATATACAGTAGATATAATATATATAATAATTAGTATATATATATTATATAGTAGAATTATATTTATATATATACTTAATTATTAATATATATATATATATTATATATATTATATAAATGATATATTATATATATATATAAGTACAATACAATTATAACTAATATACATGAAACGGTGTATAAAATCGAGTAAATTATATTATACGTAGTAGGGAAACTATAACCTAACCTTATGGATAGACGATATATATTTATATATATATAGGTAGACGCAGGGGGAGGAGTAAGGTATAGAGTCAGTATATATATATATTATATATATATTTGATATATATGAAGTACAAAGGAAATTTTCTTGAATCCTTCTTTGTTCTCAATTTAGATAATTTTTCACCAAAGTTAACTATTGCTTGGTCAGTGCAATTAAAAAATTAGCACATTCCAATTACCCCAAAACTTATTAGTTAGATATATATTTAATCTAGTAGGCTATACGGGGGAATCATATCGTATATATATGTTAGTTTATATATTATTAATATAGTATATTATATCTACTATAATATATATATAAAATTTAAGATATTTATATGCCTAATATATATTAGTATATATTTATATACTGTATCTATTAACAGGCAAAATAGCAACACCAAAGTATATAATTATATATAATATTATGAATATATATATTAGATTATAGTTATTATATTATAATATATAATAATATATAAATAGATAATATATATATATTTATATAGGATGTGTAGTGTGTGTTTGTAGTGTGTGTTGCGCGTGGGTGTGTTCAAAAGCCTTTGATGAGCTAAAATTAATAAAACAAATATTTAATTTTCTTTCTTAATTAAGTTCTCTTGAAGTTTTAAAGATGCAGCCGGTGAACTTTTTCCCTTTAAAGAATTTTGAATTGGCTTTTAAATACTGTTGCTAAAAAACTATGTTTTTAATTTTTGGAATGCTTACAAAAAAGATTGGAAACTTATTGAAGAAATAGTTTACAAACAAAATGTGTACAAAACGTATCTTACGGACCATGTTTATGTTTTTGTATTTTCTACCGTTTAATTTATTCGTTCCTTATTAGAATATTCTTTAATATAACATTTTTTATTAAAAGTTTTTATTTGTCCACCCGTTTATATTGTATTTAATAAAAAGATTCTGTCATTAATATATTATTTAGCAAAGGTAAAGGCGGATATTGTTCGAGTATACAAACATGTATTTTGTGATTGAAATTTCGAATATTATGTAAAAATAATAAGTTTAAGAAAGATGTTTGTTATTTATTTAACTATATTTGAGGTAGTGAAGCAAATAATACGTAAAAAGTTGCTGGTCACCGCTGATATGTATAATATAATAAAGATATATAATAAGTGATTATTAATAGTATGATAATTATTATTATATATAAGAAATATATATTATAGATATATTAATTATTAATATAGTAATAATATATCTATAATATATTATATTAAATATTGAGGATAATATATATAATAATAATAAGATATAATATATATATATATAATATATTTATTAATATATGAGTATTAATAATAATGATAGAGTAGAGTAGAATAAAGTAGAGTAGAGTAGAGTATAGGAGAAGAATAGAGTGAGATTAAATATATATATATATCATAAGATATATAGTAGGAGAATAAGATATATTGTAAATAGATAGATTTTAATATTTAAATCTAGAATTTAATATTAGATAGTAGAATTTAATTATATATATATGATATAAGAGATATATATATAAGATATAAGAATAATTATATAATGAATTACAGTGGCGGTATCCAGAATTTTTTTCGAGGTGAGCCAGACAAAATTCAAGAAGACTAGACCAGAGATAGATTCTGGATAAAAGATAATAAATAATATATGATGATAGAGTATATAATGAGATGAGAAGAGATAAGATGAGAAAGAAAAATTAGAGAGTAGAAAATGGAAATATATTATAGATAAATACAGAAGAGAAATGGTAGATATATGTATAGATATAAGGAATTAAAATAGATAAGAAAAGCATTCATTGTAATAAAGATAGAAGAGAGAGAGAAGATAAAATAAAGAGAGAAAAGAGGGAGAAAAAAAATAGTAAAAGGATAGGTATATAATAAGGTTTATATAAGAAAGAGAAGAAAATTATAATATATAGAGTATAATGATAAGAAGATTAGAAAATAGATTCTATGAATGAATGTAGTATACTGAAAAAATATATAAAGATCGTAAAAATATGTATACGTAATATATATAGTAGCGAGGAGTAGAATACAAAAGAAAGAGATGAAAAAATAAAGAGAAAAAAGAGAGAATGAACCCTATTACGGCATACGAAAATAATTAATTTCTAAGAGGAGAAAAAGTTAGGGAATAATTTATAAAAATTAAACATAAAACCAATCTTTATCCTAATATAAGATATTAAATTTTAATCGTAACCGGAGCAGGGGAGTGAGGTAGCTAAGAAATCCGAATAGAATAACGATCTTCAGTTTTGGATTATTCATATCATATATGATCCAATGTATTGTAATGAGAGGAGAGGGCCAAGTCCGACAGTCTATCTTTAATATATGATAATTTCTCAAGTTTGTTTTCAGAAGAGATCATTAAAATGTTGAAAAGACTTACGATTTTACTAAGGCAGAGCAACGGTTAAATTCGCCTATAAGATTAAGATGCAACATAGATGTAAACATATTTGATTGATGACTGCGTTAAACAGAAACTGAAGTTGAGAGATCTATAATTTTTGATTTATTAGGCACGAGCTGTATTATGCCTTCTGACCTCTCTCATACCTGATTGATCGGTTGAAATTGAGAGAGCTAAAGATCGGATCAAAAACAAAATGGACATAACTAACATTACTTGTACGCAGTCACAATTTCCAAATATTTCATCTTGTTACAAATAAATGGCAATATTTACCGTGTCTTTGCTTTAGTAGAAGAGAAGCTTTCACATTTAAGATTCTTGTAAGAACAATACTGAGATAAAATTATTATATATAGATGAAGACTTTAACTGGACTTGCCCGTCCATCTACATACATGATATTGACATAAAAGCTAGAGAGGATGTTAATCTCCGGATTTTGCTACACTCTCATGCCCGTCGATTAAAATTAACAATTTAGAGTAGATGGAGTATTTAGATAATTTAATTTATGTAAATTATTTCCGTTTTTCTTAGAAATTTAATATTTGGTCCTTCCTCTTTTATATATATATATTATATATATATATATATATATAATATATATATATTATATATATTATATAATAGATAATATATAATATATAGTATATAGATAATAGATATATATTAAAATATATATAGATAGGTCTTAGAAATAGAGATAGAGAGATATAATAAAAAATCATAATAGTAATAATTGAATAGACTAATAAAGAAACGAATGATTTTGTCAGGCCCCCGAAAAAATTTCTGCAGATAACGCCACTGTAATAGATATAAGAGATAAATAATGACGAAATGAGAATATAAAGCATATAGAGTAATTATAGAAATAGTAGAGTTAGGAGTGAGGATTATTAGAGATATCACATTATTCAGAAGGAAAGAGAAAAAATATCAGATGCAAGAGAGATATTAAAAGAAATTGCGAAAAGTAAAGATACAAGAAATAATTTAGACTTGAAAGAGTTAAAAATCAATCATTAAGAAAGATAGAATAGTGAGAGATTAAATTTTTTAAGCAGTGTCAACATCAAATTATTTTAAGTTGCAGAGAAAATAATTGGGTATATAAGATGAGAGAGAATAGATAAGTATTAGAAGAGAAATAAATATAAGATAATAAGAAGTAAAGAAATAATCATATATTTATAGAGTAGTTAATATAATATATTATTAGGGATATTATATAAGATATATAGATATGAGATATCATTGATATATAGAAGATATTAAATCTAGATATAGTAGATGGAAGAGATCACTAATATATGGGACATATAACTATAGATAATAAGAGTAGAGAGGTATAGAGATATAGAGAAAAGGGTAATTTTTTTAATTTTAGATAAAGTGTTTAAAGAACTTTAGCATTAATTTTTAAATGTACGTAAAATAAATAATTCAAAGGAATTTTGTGAGAAAAACTTCACAAGACCAGACAACCGTACAAGAACGCATGAAGATCTATTTATACATAATATTCAGAATTCAATCACAAAATACATTTTGATGATCAATTTACTTTACCTATTGCTAAAGAAATATATATAGAATTTTGGATTGTAAAGAGAAAAAGAACGGTGGGGTAAAAACTTTTAATAGAAAAATTTAATTAAGAATATTCATAATAAGGACGATAAATTAAACGGGTAGAAAATAAAAAACATAACATGGTCCAGTAAGATGTTTTACATTTTTATCTTTTAATAGTTCTTTGACTCTAAAGTTTCTCATCGTTTTTTTGTAGAGATAAAGATTTAGAAATATTTCCTTACTGAGGAGAGATAGAAAGTAGTTTTAAAAGGTGTGAGAAAAGGGAACAAGAGAATGTGATGAAAGTATTTTTGACTGATTTGATTTCAAGGAAGGCATCAGACGTAAAGAAAATTAATATATATATTGTTTATTAATCAAAGCAACATCAAAGGCTTTTGAACACACCCACGCACACACCTACACACAAACACAACCACACAGCCATATATATATTATATATATATATGGTAGAGAGATTAAAGAGAGATAATATATATATAGAGAATAGAAGAATATATATATATAATGATAGATAGTAGTAATAATAATATATATAAAGAGAGAGAATAGAGTGAGAGACAGACAAAGAAGTCCATTTTAAATAGTAGTAGTAAAATAACTAATAATTGAAGAGAATACGAAACAAGGGCAAAATACGTGCATAACGTAGGTCAATAACTGACCGAATACATGACGTAGAAGCATACACACGATAGACTAACAACTACAAGAGAAACACAACAACAGAAACATCAACAACGACATAACGAACACTTAACTCAACAACAACACCCACCGAAAACCCCCACAACACCATACAACAACACCATAACAACAACACAACAAACACATACAATCTAGTATAGCAACAAAATTGAGTAAATAGAATAGATATATAGTAATAAGAATAGAAGAGATAGGAGAGATAGAAGAGATAGAAAGAGAGAGATGAAGATAATATAGTAGATGAGATATATATATAGTATATGAGATAGAGTAATATAAATATTATATAGGAGAGATAGATTAGAGCAGAAGATAGGGCCATAATAGAATGCTTATAATAGATGGTGTGGTTGGTAATGAGCGTAATATGGCAGCAAATGTCTGAGATAGTGTTAGTTAATATGCACATAGAAGCCGAGATAAGCTATTGACATTGGACGAAGAAAGGATTAATGTAAAAAGTTAAAGCAGGTGAAACAGTCTAGCGAGAGAATCACCGTGCGCCAGACCGACAGATACTGGTTTGCGGTCAGGGAAGTGTACCATATGAATGAGTATGACGAGTGGGGCGCACGGGGAAACAACGGGGAAATAGGTAGGTAAGAGTGGGGATACCCTTAAGGGCGGGGAATGAGGGAAAAGGTCTGTATATATATCTATATATATATTATACTATAGATAGATAGATAGATATATATATAGTAGAGAGATATATATAGAAAGTATAGGATAGACATATAGATAGTATGTTAAATATAAAGGAAGTATTAATTTAAAGATAGAGAGTCTAGTTTTTTCTTAAATTTGTACATATGCATAACGTATATAATAAATAGATAGTATAATATTAGAAGATGATGAATGATGAAGAGGGCAGCAGACTGGGGGAGAAACCGCCACAGCAGGACACGTGATAGAGGAACGTGGGAGTAGGAGCGTCCGGGGGGAACAACAGGACCTAACAGGTCAATAATAGCACCTCTCAAAGGGAACAAACTCACAGAGCGTAGAAGTGAAGGGAGGTATAGGAGATATGATAAATACGAAGTGGAGTAAAGTAGTAAGATAGATAGTGATATATGATATATAAGTTAAATATGAGTTATAGAGTATATATTAGAGATAGAAAGGAGAAATGGGATATAAAAATATTATATGAAAAAGGAATGATAAAGTAAATAATAATAATAAGTAGAAAGAAAAGAATAAAAGATAATAAAGAAAGAAATTTATAATAATATGTAACATATTATTTATATTATATATAGTACTTATATTATATAAATAATAAAAATAAGAAAAATAAAATATGATAAATATGAAGAGAGAGAAGAGATAGGAAAGCTTGAGCAGTAAAGAAAAAATAAAAGTAAGAGAAAAAAAAGAACGTATATTAAGAAAGAAAGATATAATAAATAAGGAAGAGGAAATGAATATAGTACATAATAAAGATGAATGTATTAGAGAGAATTAAAGTATTTACAGTATAAATAACCTATATAAAGATTATGAGAATCTTAACATAAGGCTTAGGGAAACAATCTATGGTCAGGGGAAATAGAGATGAGTATATAATGAAAAGATGGAGTACTATATAATATAAGACCTATGAAAAGAGTCTTAAGATATAAAAGAAATAAGATATAAACAGACAAAAACAGGCCGGTAAGGAGAACAGCTGGAAAAAGGTAAATATGCGGTAGTCAAGAGGGCGCGCCGGCCTCACCCGCCGCTCTCGGCTGATCACCTCTCGGCGCCCGCGCGCGCGCGCGCGCACTCCTCGCCGGGTCGTGTCATAGTCCCCGCCCGGGCAGCGGCGCGCGCACCCATCAGCGGGCTCCTCGATATCAACGAGCCACATAGAACGGAGCGAGGCTATAGGCAAGCGTTAAGCGATCCAGTCAGGCAGCGACTATGCTAGCTATCATCTACTAAGGATCGGAGCACGAGGCGACACTACACACAGCGATACGAGCAAAGCGATGGGGCACCGCGTCGCGGGCGCGCCCCGCCGCGCGTCACCCACGCGGCCCTCATATAGTATAGAGCACGAGCAGCCGCAGCGTAGTACTGACATGCACGATGCAGCCAGCGGCTACGAGCGAGCACTGGATTGAGCGCGTACGCCCTCTTCACTGCTCCATGACGATTGACGCGCGCTCACTTCCTCCCCTCATCCGCGCGCCCGCCCCGCGCGCGCTTGACGCAGACAAAATCGAGCAACAAAGCCCAAACATGCATATGAAACTACCAAATGCCTGGCTAATCAAGAAGGTTAAGGCAAGGCGTCAAAAGTACACGCTAATGATGAAACTGGCGAGAGAAAGAGGAGAGTGAGGAGTTATGATGATTAAGAGAGGAAGTATTATAGTAAGAAGATAAGATAAAGGGATGGAGGATAAGCAGGTAATAGAGGGAGAAGAAGGAGAGAAGAAAGAGAGGAGTAAGGTAGGAATGATAATTGAGAGTATTAAGGGAGGTGAGGAGGGAGAAGGATTAGGAAGTAGAGGAGAGTATTAAGTAGAGAGATGATATAGAGAAATATATATATATTATGAAAAGTAGATAAGTTGAAATAAGTTTATAAATGTAAGTAATAAGGAGGCGTAATAAGAGAGTAGTATAGACGGATATTAATATGTTAGGAGAGGAAGTAGGATGATGAAGGGCATAAGAGTAAAGAAATAATATAGTATGACAAATATTTAAAGAAGATGGGAAGAGTGTAAGATATATATGAGTAAGTATTGATATCATCTGCAATACTATTACTAAATAAATAACTATTATATAATGAACGAAGCTTAGATATTAGATTGTATAAAATTCTCTTAGATAGATGAAGGTAAATTAGCTGAGATGTATGGTCCTTTAGGAGTATAACTAGTATAGTATAGAATAAGGAGAGGATACGCTAATATATAAGTTATGACGATTAGGGAAATAAAAGGTACATGAGGATATAAAAGTATAAGAGATGCGCTATAAATAAAAATCTCGGTAAAATGTCAGACGAAACAGATAGGTAACAAGACTCATAAGATATAAGACTATATACGCGGCGCAAATACTAAGAATAATAGCCATAACAGTAAGAGACACAACTCACCACTCAACTAAATACTAAATCGTCTAAACCAACAACAACAACAACAACTACTAACTACTACTACTACAACTCAAATCAACAATATAAAAGAACAACAACAACAACAACAACAACAAGACTAATATTTCAGATAAACAAAAAGAACTGAAATCAAAACAGAAATTGAAACCAGAGTACTCTGACAACTCAAACAACCATATAACTCTAACTCTAAACCTCAACTATATAAAGAACAAACAACAACAACATCACTCAGGTGCTAATCAAACAATCAATACTCAACACAATACTCATAATAATAGTAGGGTAGGCTACAGGCAACGTACAACGCCTCGTCACCCTGTCCACTCGTCATACTAACAACCCTTATCCAACCCCAGCACATGATATCACAAAACCCAATCACGCAATACCAAAAAATGCTAAATATTTTTGCGACCTTTTGAAGCAACTTCTAGTTTATCAATAATCAACAGGTGTACAAGCATCCGAAGGTATGAAAGTCGCAGTGTTGCCACTTTTGATCTTTGTTGTAGATCCACCGTTGCCACATGCTGTTGCCACATAAGACAGGCGTTCGCTGAAGAAAGTATAAATAATGGATGGGAAGAAAGCAATTAAACTAAATGCCTAACGGTTGATCTCTCAAAATGCGAAGTTGGGTTAAGTCGCTCTCTCGTAAGATATGTAGTTCCAATTGGCTGCTCAATAGTTTAAGAAGAGATCGTAGAAGACTGGAAACGAAACAGAGAGGCCTCAAAGGCACGTAATACGTTTAAAAAATGGCACAAACCTGGCCATTCGAGAAAAATGAAATGCACTAATATGAGGGAGGTACGCGATCCTCCGATAACTGGGTTTGACTACAGATAGGAAGAAGTTACGTGTGCATAGGAGGCACGGCAAGGCTAGAGAACAGACAGGATACGAAGAGTTAGGGCGTTTAGTCCCAGATATTAGAGTTCGCGACACTATGAAAAATTAGGTGGACCAAAAAACTCCGTCGCTGATACACTCATGAAATAAGTTTAGAAGAGATGGAGGTTCTTTGCAATAAGATTTGTGCGAGAAGGACGCGAGCGTAATAAGTAAAAAGTTTATTGAATAATAAATTTAAGAGTGTTAGTGAACTCCCATATAATTTAGACGTCAAATCAGTAACAAAAAATCTGTGTAAGGTGTGATCTTGCTTGAATAACTATATTACTCAGATGACTGGCATATGTGCAACCTGAAGCTTATTCAGGATGACACTGTAGATGGGTGTGGTACTGGAGACAACTCGGACTGGAAACGAGTCCACACTATTCTTCCAATCGGTGAGATTTACACACTCGAGCACCCAAGCAACCACAATGGAACATCGATTCGAGGCTCACGAGAATAGATCCATTACAAGTAATTCACGATCATAATTTTTACTTAAGAAGTATGGGTATAAAGGATGATGATATTAAGGCTACGGTTGTAGTACTACATTACACAGATAAATGAATATATATAATATACGGGCTTTCATAATGCTATGAAGACGCTCGGAATGATATAAGAGTTGAGCAACATAGGGTGGCTAACTCGGAGTAGAGCTAATTAATATAGACAACAAATAGCAAATATATAATAAAGGTGTGTGTCATAGGTCTAATACTACTCGGTACAGTGCTATTATACTATAGGACAAATGCATAGTGAGTAACACACGTAAGTCGTGAGTAATAGAAATCGCGGAAGTAAGCCGGCAGAAATATCTATAGTGTCGCTAAAATAAATATATGAAATGGTTACTATAAGTTTGGATGAAGGAGTGGAGACTCTAAGTCCGTATAATATAATAGAGATGAATGAATATAGATATAGGAATATAAATATATATTAGATATATATAGTAAAGAATATTAAAATAATAGATAATATTATATATAAGAATGAATAGAAGATAGATATAATAGATAATATTAAAATATTAAGTAGATGAGATGAATATTTATTATTAATTTGCACCAGACAATCTTTTATCCGTCCCCTATTGTAATACCTATAGTCTGGGGGCCAGTTAGGGAACGTGCGCGAAAAATATACATCGAACCCTATTGACTGGATTCTGCAGAGAGCATGTAAACACGTATGAGAACGGCCAGTCACGAATCAAATTATACGAAAAGGTTGAATTCCTGTAATCGACTTTTTATACGCTATGATACAGAAAGAGAAGACTACGGATACTAGAACGGAACACAATAAATGAATGACCAGCAACAGAGAGATTATTCATTTTATTATTATGAGAGCATGCAAATTTCAGGTTGAGAGCGAATATAGATTAATCAGCTATACAACCATCACGATCGTAAAACTAATAGATAGCAACAATCTATTATCGAAAGTACGGTCTATTAATAGAGATGAATAAAATTACAAAATCCACATAGTCCTGATCATTCCATCCTTCAGCAAAGAATTGGATCCATCCATATTATAAGGTTCGAGAATCACGTCCACAAGTGAGGAAGGTAGTATTTATCTAATAGGATTGAGGACCGAAAGTAAGGGCCTGAGCGAGAATTAATGGCATTGAAGATTAAGTCATGGGCAGTCTTTAATCACTGGTTAGAGAAATAGACTATTATTCGGCAGATTTCCATATAGATAAATGAGTTTAGGTGTAAGCTATAATATTATCATTCATATAATCATACTCTCTCATCTCTCTCTCTACTCTCTCTCTCTCTCGAAGATATATATATGATAAAAGTATTAATATAAAAAATTATAATAGAGAAATAATAATAAATATATTATGTATTAGTATAGAGTAGAGATAGATATATATATATGAAAGGATATTAAAATAATGATATATATAATATATATATATATTATATTATAAAATTTCATTAACATTAAGATCATCTCATAATGATTAACAGTCCACTTTTTTAGTAAGTGAATAATAAGTACCTACGTACAGATGAACAACTCTAAACTAATGAAGAGAGGCAGATGGTACATATAATATACCGCAATAATAAGCAACGTTACTATACCTCTCATAAACATCCTCCTAATATCATACAGACACAGACTAGACCGCACGGCACTGAGAAGCGACGACTTAAGTAAATGATATGCATAAATATATATGAGCATACCATAGTAACGTAGATACTATATTCACACTTACTGCGTCAGGAACAGATAACTTACTAAGCGTTCAGTCTTATCCGACATCGATACAACTGGGCGATCGGAATAGCCTTGAATATTATACATTACTCAACTATATAGATCAGCTATGAACATCAGATAATATAACGATATGATACATACCGGGCTAGAGATAGAGGTAATACGGATATACAAGGCGAAAAGAGATCAGAGCATACGTAATGGGAGGAAGATCTTATATATATATACTACTATAGTCATATTAATAGATATTAGATATTATTGTTAGAGATTAGAGTTAGAGATATATATATATTTAGTAGTAATATTAAAAGCTTTGATAATGCAAAACAGGTTCTCAGAATGATTTGCATAAATTACCCTTAATGTCTTACCATAATACTATCACTATTGTTCATAATCATTCAATGTATCTATGACGATATGATTTTAAAAATAGCTGTATTAAACTAACTCAGTGTATAATTGTCAGCAATATAATATAATCCAGCGAGCAAATCACATATAAATAATATGTGAAGAAATGTTTTAAATGTCAGGATTATCTTTAATATCAAGTAATATAAGAGTAAAATGGAATGAGAAGAGAGAGAAGATAGAAGATATATTAAAGATGAAGGAGATAATATTATATTATGGGAAACACGGACTATGAGAAGTATAGGATATAGAGAAGATAAGAAAGATGGATATATTAAGTATATAGTGAAAAATAGAGAAGAGAGATAAGAATAATAATGTAGTATATAATGTATTAATTAAAGCATGAAAAATCAAGGAGATACTAATGATTATAGAGTAATATAAAAGAGACAAGAACAATAGATGAATAGCTAAAATATAATTAATAGAAGATTATTAATATGATATATAAAGAAATAATAACATTAATAATAAGTAAGATAATAAATGTTAAAGTATTATGATTAGAGAGATAAGTAACTGAAAGATAAAATATAATAAGATAATAAATTTACCGTATATATAAAGCAGATAAAGAATAATAATTGAGTGAGAATTGAAATAGTCAATACAAAGAAGAAATTAAAAGACTGGTTAATAATTCCTTGATAGCCTAAATATAAAGCGACATATATCCAATAATCAAACATGTAATATTTCTCCTTCGCACCCCTCCACTCTTGCAATAAAACTTCCAATTATGTATCGTTTAAATTATTATGTTTATTATTATTAAGTAGGAGCAATATTTATTATTAAATATATGTGTAATATGAATTATTTTATATTAATATTTATATTATTATATTTATTATATATAATTAATATTATTATTAAAGTAAATGAAATATGAAGATTATCTGTATTATATAATCTACTGCGAATTGTTTGTAATGTATTATTTTATTTATTATTGATATATATATTATTTAATAGTATTTATTTATTGATTATTAGTTGTGATTGTATATTTATTATTTTGTATGAAAAAAATACAATTATAAATAATAGATATATTATTATAAGTATTAATAATTAATCATTATTATAATAATAGCAACACGTTATAGTATATTTAGAGATAAAGTTTATAGTTATAGTTAATTGTTATGTTATTGTTATTGTATATAGTGAAGAATGTGGAAAATTAGTATGTTAATAGTAATATAGATGTATAGTTGTAATATGTATAATAGTATATTGTTAGACTTGTTTAAATTGTTATCGTATATTGTTATGTTTTAGTATATGAGATTAATTGAGATTTATTATTTTAATTAAATTAAGAATTATTGAATTATTTATTAATATTGAATTATATATTATTTTATTATTTAATATTTGATTAATTATATTAGTATATTTTATATTGTAGAAAGGAAACAGTGGTAACTGCAAATTAATGGACCGATTGTACCTAATGATCTGATGGATATAACTCGAATAGGTAAAAATGGATAAGAAGATGTTGATTTCGATTTGGTCAGAACATATCATTACCACTTTCGGATTACCTCGCATAATATGTGCATTTGGAATAGTATGTCGTATCAAATAAAGGTATGAAAATTGATTCCCTGAAATATTACGAATAATGAAAATCACTTGGATGAATATAATATGATTTTTATGGCGTATTTATATTAGTCAGACATGTTTTATGAATGGTATTTATAAACGAGCTGGTAGACAATTAAGTAGAAATACTAAACAGATAATAACATATATAGAATGGATGTATACTATACCACGATTTTCTTAAACCTAGAAACAGAGCCCTGGCCGAGGACGTCCAATAATGCTCCTCTCGCTCTGATTATGAGCAACTCCCATACTAAGCTAGGTAGCGAATAGCCGCCCCTCTATGAGTACATACCTACTGCGACTGTTTAAAGTAGAAGGAATGATAAAGAAAGCTCTGGAGGTAAGGACCTCGCAAGCAGGAGTCCAAAAAGAACCTATAAGTCTAAGTTAAAATATCCTCACTGAATATTTTTGATGACTCTATTAACTTATTAGGGGATTTAAGAAAATTTGATTTGTATTTATTTATACAGAATTTGATGCAATGTTATTAGAATTTTTAGTATATGACTTAATATATATATTTTGACTTTTGTATCTTAATGCTGATAGTTAATATGTAGAAGGATATCGTACTTTAGTCAGAAAGTAATTTAGCAAATAAGAAGAAAACTCCAGACACTGAGATGACGGTAATGAAATTATACTGTTTGAAGCGAATTACATATGGTGCTGCAAGGTAGGAGTAAAGGTATCAGAAGAGAATCTATATAGAAGGGTAACGAAGACCTCTTAATACTGATTCGAGGACAGAGGTATATACGACTTGCATATTTAAAGCAATACAGCTAGGAGTCCGATTTCTAGAATAGCGAATAATCGAAGCTCAGGCGCGTAATCTATCTGGCAAGATTACGCTCGATTAGCTACCTAAGAGTGTCAACAAGAACGCCATCTCTCAAGACAAGATAAAAACGAATAAAAACGCAATTGAGCATTAAAACATTTAAGAACGCAAAGAGATAGATAAGAACGAAGCAAATATGATCACGACGACCACACTATCAGTGCATAAATAAGCAGCAGGTAAAACTAAACTGTACATGTTACAGATACGAAAACCGATCCGACATTAAGACACACGTGACTGCACGCTCAGCAGAAACGGATAGGGCATGCGCAGCCAATTAACTTCAAATCCAGCACAACTCGAATTTCTCTATGGAATCTACTGATTGAGAAAGAGGACTGCAACATCACAGAGGCTATTCGCGAAGCGCAATATAAGGGAAACTAGTTAGTACTTAGAAAGAACTCTGAGGTGTAGTGCAACAGTTCTGCAAAAGTTGTAGTTTCGTGTTCGGGTATTTCGCCGGCAACCCTCTATTTTACGAGAGAATTTAGATTAATTTCTAGATTATCATAATCAGGGATGTTCGGCTATTCTTCCGTGACGCTGCTATGCAATTGCACGAATTGACATCACTTGGTTTATTTTAGACTGACTGCTTAACTTAGAAACGAGAAAATTAGAAATTATTAGTGTGACAAAACGACAGTAGCAAGGTATTGCAAGTAGAATGCTGAGTGTGTTCGACGAAAGGTTGTAGAAATTTCGACTAATTTCAGCCCAACTGGATACTAAAGAAGTTTTTAGAGGCGAGCGAGTCTCTATAGTTTATCGAAAAATATGGGAATATCAAGCCATACTAAAGGGAGAACCCAATAAACATATCTACCCTTGAAATAAGAGATCTAATTCGGAAGCAATTGGAAACGTGTGTAAGATGGGCAAAAACTGGTGGAATAGAGGCGAAGGGACCCATTGAAAAAGAGATAGAGAAGAGCGAACAGCTAGACCTTGAAACTTTGAGAGATAGAGGATAAAGAGTACATATGAAGTGAGAATGTTTTACTATAAGAATATCGATCGCTCTGTCGGTAATAGGTAGACTGCAACGAAGAGAAAGCCGATCATTTGAGACGGAGGAAATGACAAGAGAAGCTTAGTGTGATTATTTCAGAGAGACTATCTAATATAAGATTGCTTATGCATATAGGGAATTTGTCAAAACGCATAGAAGCAACAATTACGAGTACCTACTAGGAGTGGATTGAATGTCTAGACGAGAGAAGAAGAATTTGCAGAGATAAACTAGACCAGAGCAATCAAACATGTCGAGGACCCCAAGATTTGGTTCGGGAAGGAGAAGAGAGAAGTTTCCATAAGGCGATGACTTAAACAGATATTACGTGCACTGCGATATCGATGGCAGATTAATGTTGTAATTAGGCAACAAGCTAATTAAAGCATCTGATAGCAGTAGCTCAGGAAGGCTGTGACGTAAATCTCAGCATATACCTCCTTGCATATGGCTTACTAATGGAGCAAATGTATAGACGATCTAATGATGAGAGAAAGATAGACCTTGTGTGAAAGTTATTCTCCAATCCAGATTCTGAATCTATTCTATACATACTTACCGATAATTTACCAATATTAACCACAACTTTATTGCTCCCTATAAAGATATAGAATAATATAATCAACAGTCATCCAATGTACTCTCGTTATCATTATGATAATAGAATATAGAAGATATGATATAATACAAATATTCTTATTATATTAAGTATTTTATATATATAAATTTAATATCATTTTCTTAATTCATTTCCAAATCTAATATAATATCGTCTTTTCATATCTATATAATAAAAATATATATAAATATATCGAAGTACTATATATATATAGTAGTTGTCACGCCTCTCCGAATATGCTTCATTTTGATACGTCTACGTGGTGACTAGTAATTAATATATATAAATAAATATAAATATATTAAAGATATATGGAAAATATTTAAAAACCTTTAATGAGATAAAATAAAAAAAATAAATTAATTTTCTATCTTAATTAATATCTCTATATACATACTTATTTTCAGCCTACTAAAATTAACTATTAGTTACCCTCTTAAATAATCTCTGACTATTAATATAATATACTTATGTATAAATAATCTAATATATCTTACATAAAAATAAGGAATAACTTTGCAATGTAAACCTTCAAAAGCTAAATTAAGGAAAACTTTTAAGATATGGTGATATTTAAAATATCTATTACAGCACCACATATTAAGTTTATTTCTACTCTTTATATATTTATTCCTTAAATTATAAATATCATTTAATTAAATATAATTTTATTGATATTTTTTTTCCTATCCTCACTTTATTAGACAAAAAAATAAAACAATTCTTAAAATATATAATATATATAGATTAATAGCAAAAAATCGTTAAACGTTCAATCTATGTACAAAAATGTTATTGTGACAATAAGTTATTTGTTCAAGAATTTAAATATTTAAATAACATGGTGAAAAAACATTATATAATACTTATTATATTTATACTATTATGATTATTATTCATAGCTAATATATAAAAAAAATACATTAAACATTTATCGGAAATAATAAAGCGCTTAACGAGAACTCAGGTTTCTGAGTCATATGCGCTATTCGCAATCGCCACAGATCTATGATCGCAGCCCATTGAATGAAACAAAAATCTCATTTGAGCTATTTGGAAAAGCTTCAGGTGAATCGTTATAAATTAATAATATAATAATATTATAATATAGATATATATATATAATATATACATATATATTATATTATATATATAATAATATATATATATATATAATATATATATAATAATATATTATAATATATATATATCTAATATGAATATTTATTATATTATATTTATATATATAATATTATATTAATATAATATATATATATATATATAAATATATATATATATAAGTACTATATATAACTATAATATATATAATATTTTTATATAATAATATATATAGATATTATATATATATAATATTTAAATATATATATTATAATTATATATATAGATATATATATAAAATATATATTATATATATATATATATATATAGATATAAGTATCTAAAGATTTATTACCCTCTGCTTGAATGTTCAAGCCTCCCATAATTTATGATTATAATCCGACTCTCCAACAATAATTCCAGTCTTGCTGACAGGAGTGTTATATGACAACAGTAGGACCAGTAAATAACATAAAATATAAAGCAATAATACAGAAATAGTCGCGCTTCATCGCACGAAACATCTTTTTCTCGGAGGGTACGGCCAGTCTGAAAATTACCTCGGCGCCGCTCTGCCCCGCAGCCACTACCAATATAACACCTACAGTCCCAGCAATATATACCGTCTAATCCTCCCCAAGCCTAAAAAATTTCACTACCATTTATACTACAGCATAACTGGTTTCACCACTTCAGATTGAATCCGCAACTGACTCATCCGCACATGACACCTCTATAATAAGTTTTGAATTATTATTTTTTTAAATAAAGATGTGCACCTAACGGACATTACTGGGCATTACCGTTCTAAGACGGGAACTACTCTAAGTAGTACTACCTAGGACCGACTATGTAGTACGAAACCCCCCCTGCTATCGACACTGTCGCTTCTACACGACGAAGCACACATATAGCGGCAAGTAAGCCCAATAGTTCTATCTGAATAATCACCACTTCAAACATTATCTCTAATTTTTCCCATTTCATAATCGAAACAATTATTGAATGATTAAATAATTTTCCTCTAAACACTTTAAAAAAGAGATATTCTAAATAATCTTATAAACATGAGTGGTGAAATTTTCAATCCGTCATATCCTGTTTTATAAGGCGCGTTCAAGTATAGTTATACCACCACTGAATCCTAAACCCACTATCAATAAAATAAATATAATATATAATATATACTCCCATAAAATAGGAAAGTAGAATATGTACAAATATTAAATTCAAAAAATATATAGTAGGAAATTAATTTAAAAATAAAAATTACATAAACCACGAACTATATAGGACCTAATAATGTTAATTTTAATCTGTAAACCGTAGCAAAATTAGGAGTGAGGCCAAAATCAAGTAATCACACTCATGATTATTTACTAACCCTATTAGTGCCTAGCGCTAGTACAGGGGGGAAGCGCAAAGTCCCTGCATACGTATCATGTCGTGAAACAAATCTACAGCATTCTCAAAGTTTGATTTTCAAATAGTCTTATAAATAGTATGAAAACTTCTCTACTAAAAGACAAAGACATCATAATGGTATATATAAATTCCTATATATATTAGCAACATACGAGTAAATATTTGAGAAATTGTGACTGCCCGACAAGAACTAGTTATTCTATTTTTGCTTTTTGTATAACGCGGACTACGTTAATACCTACTCTAATCTCCT
>JABUQX010064520.1:0-33894 GCA_015478945.1 Trachelipus rathkii | reverse complement strand
AAAGCGAAATATATTTTTGTATAAAATAGACCCTTGTATATTATTGAGAAATAAAGTTTTGTATCCAATGAACCCTTGTATATTATTGCGAAATATAGTTTTGTATCCAATGGACCTTTGCATATTATTGCGAAATATAGTTTTGTATCCAATGAACCCTTGTATATTATTGCGAAATATAGTTTTGTATCCAATGGACCCTTGTATATTATTGCGAAATATAGTTTTGTATCCAATGAACCCTTGTATATTATTGCGAAATATAGTTTTGTATCCAATGGACCCTTGCATATTATTGCGAAATATAGCTTTGTATCCAATGAACCCTTGTATATTATTGCGAAATATAGTTTTGTATCCAATGGACCCTTGTATAGTTTTGTATCCAATGGACCCTTGTATATTATTGCGAAATATAGTTTTGTATCCAATGGACCCTTGCATATTATTGCGAAATATAGTTTTGTATCCAATGAACCCTTGTATATTATTGCGAAATATAGTTTTGTATCCAATGGACCCTTGTATATTATTGCGAAATATAGTTTTATATCTTACTTATATTTAGGAACGTAGAATATTTACAACATAAAAGAAAATGATATATGATGACTTTATTATTAAATATTAGATAAATTAATTAATTATAAATAATAAAAATATTGTGTAACTAAAATGAAAGTTTGAATAAACAGAATTTAAACATATTAGTAATAATTCAAAAAATTATAGTTAAAATAAATAATTAACAATTTTAATTAATATGATGAATAATTAATATAAATAATTAACGTAATTATAATTAATATTATTCTAATTATTATATATAAATAATATATTGTTATCAATATGAATTTCTGATTACCATAAATAATTAATGTACATTACCTAAAAATAGATATCATTAATAAAAAGTATTACATAATACAATTAATATATTTAAAAAATTAGAATAAAATAAATAAATATAACAATTTATGTAAACATAATTAATATAATAAATATTAATAAATCCAGCAAATATAATTAACGTTAAATTTAACCTAAATGTAGAATTAATCTAATTATCAATTAACGTAAACTAAGATAAGCATAAGCAATATATTTCTCCATCCCCTCCACCCTCCATCTTTTCACAGTATTGGGATGAATTCCGCAGCATACACGGGAAAAAATAGTTAAGTAGAAGAACATGACGTATTCGAAAGGAAAGCCCCTCCATACCATCACCTCCTACCTTCAAGCGCCAGCCTGTCATAGCCAAAAGTCTACCCTTGGGTTTCCCAACAACGCGACAGACCCCCACTGTGATATCTCGTCAATGTAAGGGTTCATTCCCTGGGCCATGCTCACACCCATACCTCCTCGCTAAAAACCCGTCATTCACTCTTATTATGCACCTTTCTTCAAGCCTCTGCCAAACTCGCATTCCTGTCCGTCAAACACTCCATTACTGATTCAATCCATGTTTTCTTCGGTCTCACGGTCGGTCGATTCTCAGCACCCTCACCACTATTCATATTTTCCATATAGTAGTAGGGGATGGATTCCGCACGACGGTCCATATTTGTACCACCGTGACCTTGACCTTTTTTGACCTTTTTTGACCCAATTTTTTACCTGCCTTTGACCTTTTTTGGGCTTGAGCTTTGTGGCTCTTTGACTTTTTTGAGTAGCAGTTGTTTAAAACTTAAAATTTTAAGTTCTTTCCTTGGACCTTTTGGGCCTTTACCTTATTGGGCTCTTAAACGTTTTTTTCGAACCAACGCCCTTCCGTCTTCTCATGGGTGCAATTTTGGCCCAGGTATTTTCGGCAACCCTAATATTTGCAACCCTTCGAAGAAAACCCTGGCTATTATTTTGGCAACGCCCTAATTTTTTTGGCAACCCTAATTTTTTGCAACCTCTTTTCGAAGAAGGGTTTGCGCCAAACGTTGCGTCAGCAACCGTTTGTATACGTGTTGCCCATTCTAATTTTTTTATTCGATCCAGATTCCTTTGGGTCATAGGCGGTCTTGTGTATCTTGCCATGGGTCAATTTTGGCCCACTGTAATTAATTTTTGGTCCCCCCTTTAGGGGCTGCCCTATTTTTTTGATATTTCGGTATACATCTACCACGCGGGCGCGCCGTACATTTACACTTATACACATGAGGTCACACACACACACACACCACCCACACACACACACCTAGCCCTACACCTAGCCTCCATATAGCCTACACCCAGTCTCCAACATAGCCTACTCCCAGCCTACACGCCAGCGCATACACATAGCTACACTCTAGCTACACCTTAGCCTTCACCTTAGCCTCACACCTACACTTAGCCTCCACGCCATCCTTCACCTAAGCCTTTACAAGCCTACACCTAAGATTCACCGCTAGACCTTGAAACCTAGCCTGACCCTAGCTACAAGCTAGCCTCGCCAGCTTACACCCTGCTTCACTACACCTAGCTCCCACAGCCTTCACCTACACCTACAACTATCAACTAGATCACCCCCATTTGGTATTTGTTCTTCCAACCTGCGTCACACCTATACCTAGACCTACCACGTGTCCCCTACAACTTTTGATGGCTCAGATTTTTATGATTCTCGGCATTATTTGATAGACTCATCTTTGATGACGTCCATTTTAGCGGTTCATCTTTGGGTGCCTATATTGAGGTACAAGCTTTGGTTGGTTCTCCATATCACCCGGTAAGGAGTATCTAGTGAATGTTCTATTAGTTGTTCTATGAGTAATTCTATGAGTGCCCTGGTGGAGTGCCATGAGAGTGTCCAAGTGAGTGTCCAATGAGTGCCAATGAGTGGCAAGTGAGTGCCAATGAGTGCCGAAAGGTGAGTGCCACATAGTGCCAAGTGAGTGCCACATAGTGCCAACTGAGGGCCACTTTTTTCAAGCGTTTTCTAGCCTCCCCTGAGCCCGAATAGTCCTAATATGGTGTCCTACCCCTATGTAATAAGCGTATGAGGAATCGAATGTGTATATATTACAATCGTGCTAGAATGCTTCCTAACTTATGAGATTAGTATTTTTTTCCTAACACTTATAGCATGGCAGAATATATATTCTAAAGAGCTACACATTTTGAGACAGTGATCCGCAAACGTTTTCAAGTAGTCCGCGTGCAGGTCAGCCCTCCGCGAAACCGCCGCCGCGCGTGCGCCCTGCAGGCGCACTATTTCCGCGTGGCCGGCGCCGCGCGCGCCACGCAGCGCCCGCCATCCTCGACCTGCGGAGCCGCTGGGCCATCGATTCGCCGACGCAATATTTCGCGCGACGAAAAATAGTGATATCAATGTAAACTATTCAAGATATTTCTTTTTCAAAAATATACTCATGAGTCATTCAATTTTTTTCTAACAATGTACGAAATTTTATTAAAAACATATACTTTTCATACCTTAAGCAGTATAAATCAGTAAATCACTAGAGTGTTCATTACCTAAACACCTTATAGGGGATAGTAATGCTTTTGTTTTACTGGTTATGTTTTATACTCTCTGCTTTACTGCTTTAAGTCTTTACTGCTTTTACTGCTTTAACTCTCTGCTTTTACTGCTTTAACTCTCTGCTTTACTGCTTTAACTCATATACATTTTACATACCTTAAAGCAGTAAATCAAGTAAATTCAATAGAGGTGTTTACCTACACCTAGGGGATTAAGTAGCTGTTGATATTTACTGCTTTACTTGCTTTAAGACTTTCTGCTTTACTGGCTTTAACTGTTCTGGCTTTACCTTGGTTTTAAAGGCTCTATATAATTTATTAACATATGTTTTTTCCTTTTATATTTTTATTTTTGTTTTTAATACTTGTTATTTATTATTTCTATTTTTTTATTTTAATGTAAAGAATAAAAAACACAACATATAATTTATTATAAACATTTTATTTTAATAAATTGTACGAAATTTTTTTAAAACATATATTTTATGCTTTTACAATTTAATTTAAACTCATATATTCAATTATTCACTTGACGAGTATGGATTTGGAGAAATTTACGTTCCGAAGTCCGGCTACTTGTCTTGTAGCAGGCCCGGGACAGGGCTGCTGTAACCTTTCTATTATTAAATATTTAAAGATAATGGAGATTTTTGAAGCAAGCCCCTGTAAAAATTAATATGGTGTTATAATGTTTATCAGGAGAAATTTAAAGAATATAAAGATTTGATTCAATTTCATGAGGGCATATACGATATTAGATCGTTGGACAATATACATGGCCAACCAAATTATTGTATTAGATGATTTATTGCACAAATTGAATTTGGAAATAGCAGAAGCATTCACAGTTATAATTCTCACCGATTAAATATCTCTGTGTTTTCCATAACATAATATTTTTCATCAAAGCAAGAATATGCGAAGTGTTTCTTTAAACACACAGTATTGTTACTGTTGTTTGGCCAGAGAAGAGACCACATGAGTCAAATTAATGTATTCGGCAACTCAAATTTTTCCCCTTCAAAGGAAAGAGTTCTTTAAAGTATATAACGAGGTTATACTTCGAATCCCCCATCGGTTATTGATGTGTGAACTTCACCCAAGAACACGCAACAGAGTGTTGCTTCCGCTTCCCCCCCGTTTAAAAACCAACATCTTCCCTATGAGATAGAAACTGTATACATAACTGAATAATGTAATGAGTGCTCTAGTTGTAAAGTATTTACCTCTTTATAAAAAATTTAAAAAAGCTGAACCTTCTGAAAAAATCGTAAAACTATTCGTTGGAGATGAGAAATTCATCCAGATGTGTTATGTGAAGGTCTGTTTTAAAAGTCTTATAAAAGGAATGTGTCCTTTAAACAGGCCTCAGGAAGGTAAAGCTTACGTCTGTTATAAGAAACGTCATGTAAATAAACTGCTCCCCTCAACATAAAAAAGCTGAAAATCAAAATGAAGTTACTACAGAGAGGAGGAGGGTATTCTACGCTTACTCTTCTTCGTTATAGCTCCACTGATATCTAAGGGGTTGTCCCCATAATGAAGAAGGTTGCTGTACTTCCATATTTAATGAGTATGAGAAAATGAAGTATAAGATAATACATCGCATCTGCTACAGAATGCAGTTGTCCTCAGATTCATCAAATATTACAAGCCTCAATATGGCCAGTTAATTTTTTTTTTTTTGCCGTCTTTGCGCAAAATCCCCAATCACAGTTTCATCATTCAACAACCCCCATATACGCAGATATTGCCACACAATGCATTACAACCTCTTTCACATCAAGCAAAACAGCTGCAGCCTAAGCAGAATCCCTTATATTGGTGATACGATTTCATATAAGCTTTTCAGCAGCCTCTACTCATAGCTTAAACTATGATCCTAAAGTTGAAACGAGATAAACCAAATACGAGAAGAAGTGTACAGAACTATTAAATTCAGACATTGGGAACATCGCATGAGAAACGCCTCTTATACCAAGATGCCATACAAAATTGATAGATCTTAAAGACCTGCACCTACATCCATCCCTACGTATTCCGCTGAACCGATAATGTAGAATATTCCTAATGAAGTAAAACTTGAAGTGAAAAATGAAGATATATTTAAAAATATCCTAGAGGAGAGCTTACTATTAGAGTGCGTAAATCAGGAATAGATTTTATAATAATATTTTAAAAGAGACCAATTAACTTTGAAATGAAAAGCAGGGGCAGATCGTAATTGATGATGAAAAAGTTAAAGGATCAAATATTGTTGGACTTGATAGCTGATCTCTCACGTAACTGGGAGAGAAGGGCCCTGTAAAAGGATGGAATGATATCAAACAAGAACTTTCAGACTATTAATTTTCCCAGAATTTTAATCTTAAATACAACGCGATTAGCAGACTTAGATAACATATCCCCGTGACGCCTAGACCTGATTCAAGTCCATCAGGCACTTCTTACGCATCAGATAAATTTTAAACGTGTTACCAGAGGACGAACAAGAAAAACACCTTATAATATAGGCATAGTTGGATTAAATCGTGAAAGTATTGCATTATCATCTAATATATTTAAGCTGTAAGTGTTTTGTTTGTATAATAAATGTTATTTTACAAAATCTTTTTCTCGTTTCTTTATCCCCTTGTGACGCTAATATACATTTTTGTGACAAATATAATATATATATATATATAATATATATATATATAATATATTATATATATATATATATATATATATATATATATATATATATATAGGTTATATATATATATATAACGCTTACACGTGTGTCAGTAGACAACATGGAGGCGAAGGAGGGTAGTTGATAAGTATTACTTCAAGCTGAAGGAGCCAAATAGTTTTGGGGGTTTCAACAGGTTTGCTTTAAGAGGTATCCTAATCTTCGAGAAAAAGAGTTAAAAGCATATTTGGAGGGTGAAGAGGCATTTAATCACATAAACCTGTAAGAAAAAAATTTGCCTACACGACGGAAACCATATTCCGCAGCTCGATAGCATAGGCAGTTAGATTTTATCGGAAATGATAAATACACTCTTATAGAATGAAAGGTTTTCAAATATATACTTTTTACATTGACGTATACTCCTAATACTTGTGGTTGAGGCCAATAAAGATAAAAGATCAGCTACAGTTGCCGATGCTGTACTTGAAATTATAGAGGACGAGCGGAGAACACCTAAATCATTTTGGACAAATTCAGGAATGGAATTCAAGGGGCGAGAGTTTCAGGAGATGCTCTGGGAGTATGGTATAAGCTATTACAATACATTTTCCGTAAACAAAGCGGCAATGGTTGAAAGAGTCCAACGTACTATTAAAGAACGCCTGCATAGGTAATTTACTAAAATGAATACTTTTAAATATATTGATATACTGGACGATCTGGCTTATTCTTATAACAGGTCTTAACAAAGAACTATAAAGTCAACTCCTTTAGAGATGTCAAAAACTAGAGGACGTATGACGCATAGGGGTGAAAAAGAGAAAACAAAATAAAAGATAATTCAGGAATAAAAGTAAACGATTATGTAAGAGTTTCTCGAACAGAAGAGGTTTAGAAAAGGATATGAATCCGGTTGGACTACGGAAGTTTTTAAAGTCCACAATATCCGACCATTCAGTCGTGATAGTTTAAAGTTATATTATCTGGAAGATTTAAATGGTGAAAAAATAAAAGGCGGCTTTTATAAACAGGAATACAAAAAGTAAGGTTCAATCCTGTAACTCATGAATATAAAATTGAAAAAATATTAGCTACGAGAGGTAAAGAAAAAAATAAGCAGTTACTTGTGAATGGAGGGGATATCCTGCCAAGTTTAATACTTATATAAAAGCAAGTGAAGTTAAGAATTATTAATCAGTTGACATTATAATATGGGGAGTGTAGATCACTTTTATATATACCTGTCCTTCTTCAGCTCCTTGGATTACATCCTGATAATAAACTCTCGGATTTTACAACTGTGTTAATGAATCCTATACAACTTGAAAAAGAGGCATACGAAGTAGGATTATGTGAAATGATATTAAATACGGACATAGAAAATTTACCTCACAATCTATTCTGGATGGGGGTGTACAGAAGTGTAGAATGTTTTAAACTATATTACAAGTGGAAGATACTCGTTATCTGAAAAGGACTACAATTGCCAAAAAGATGAATACGACAACATTTGCTACAAAAGAATTACTTTCTTTGAAGAATTTTACTTTGCGGAGGTATATTTTAAATCGGTGCTGCTTTTTGTTAGTCCATTACAACGTTCTCTTTGTATGGTATTATGTGTAAGGACTTGGTATATCAAAAACCTGAAAATGCGTACCTATTGAAGATAAAGTATAATATCTTTAAGTTCATAAAGTAATGTAAACCTACGAGAACCGAGACATGGTTTTTCTTCGGAACGATCCACCATGGCAAGCGTAACACATATTCGTTAGACGTGATCGCTGAGTTGATATATTATGATATCGCTACTATTGTTGAAGAGGGTTAATACTATCTGTGGAGAATAACCGCAGTACTCCACATCGACAAAAGATGAAGCAGATCGAGTACTGCATTATACATGTACCCAATCCCGAGATGCTCAATCATCCTAGGTATGGCTTTAATGTATATACAAATACTAATTGATCATCATATGTAAGGTACATACTAAAAGCTCCTTTTATTAAGAGTAGTATATTTTCCCAAGGAGAGTAAAAGTTATCACATTCCCTAATGTTCATTATCTACCTCTGAATAGATCAAATTTGACTCTGTACGCGTGCAAATAAAAGATGTAGAAGGAAATTCCTTTTCCCTTTACAATATTCGGTGCATGTTATGCAAAGTTCATATTAGAAAGAAACAGAATGCAGTAATTACAGCCATAATGGAATATAATAAGAGGTGTAGTCAGATTTTATATTTTTCATTCATTAACATACTCTCACAGTGTAAATATAGTAGTATAAGAAAGATACTCCTGTAATAATGGACGAAGAAAGGGTATTCAGGGAAACAAAAATGCAGAGGGGGTATGGCCTTGGTGGATTTTTCGCCAAGCTATGGAGAAGTGCAAGGCCTCTACTCAGGAGAGGTGGGGAATATATAGGTAAAAGCTATAAGAACAGTTTGCATATTCAAGATATTGCTGCAGGAAATAATCCTCGTACAGCGTTAAAAAGACGTATAGCCGATGTTTTCAGATGAGATGTTGGATGATGTTAGGCGTAAAATAAGACGTAAAATGTCAGGACAAGGTCGAGGGATCAAGAAGATTGTCATAAAGAAAAGACTAAGCGGAAAAAAAACCTTCTAAAGAAAAAATGGTCTTGATGTAATTTTATTTAATTACTAACTGATAACTTTTATACGATGTGTGTATAAAAGTAAGGTTTTTCATGAAAATGTTCATTATACAGGCCAGAGCTCGCACATGCAAGATGCATTTCCTTCATCCCTACTAGTCTGATTGTTTGTAAGAGTGAATGGATCTCTCTCCACTGAACCCTACAAAAACATTAAGTCGTTAGCGAGCTCCAATTTATCAGTTTAAATCCTACTGCAGTTCTTACAATTCAGGATGTTCTCTAAGTTCAAGTATTCAGGCACTTCTGAATCAAATACCTAGACCCCTCTAATGTGTTTTTATATGTAAATTGACAAAACCTGATGGTACAGATCTTCGCTACGGGGGTGATCCATATAGTATATACAGATCAAATTTCCTGGTATACATGTTTCACCCAGGTTAAAGTCTATCTTAACGGACTTCACTAGGTGCATTAGCGGCTAATTATCCTTATAGAACTATGTAGATCACATTTGTTTAAATTTATTCAAGACGATGCTAAACAATTCTCATCTCAAATCATGTTGGTTTTTACAGTTTCAAGATGAAGGCTGCAATATATGATAAAGCAGCTTAAAGTCATAAATAATACTTATAAATTTTACGTCGATTAAATGGCGATATCTTCTCTCAAGAAAGACTCTTTCTACCATCTGTAGATACTAGAATCATTTTATCACGGTCAAATCCTAAATTTGCTCCTTAAAATAAAAAGTAAACCTATCCACAGCTGTATGTCCAGAACCTGCTTTCAAACTGTTTGGAGGCTTATCTCTATGTCAGAAAGTGAAATTATCACCACAGCGTCATTTTGGAAATTGAAGATTCGCTTTGATACAAGCAAAGTAACCCTATTAGAGAGTTGAAACCAAGTATTTAATTCAACTCAAGGATTTATCGAGTATCACATTATCCCTAACATTGGTGGGAACGGAAATTTACCCACAGAAAGGTATATATAGGGATTGTGAAAACAATGAAGCCTACTCCGGAATATAAAAAGTCAACCCTATAAATTCACACCTTTCGGACTTAGGGGTATCATTTAACATGTGAATGGACTGCCTCACGGACGTGATTATGAAATTTTATACAACGGAGACCTATCTCTCTGTACTCACTTTTACGACTTAATAGCCAATACTGTATCATGTATTGATAGTGGGGGACAGGCTTAAATCTTGAAGAATACGCAAAGAATATTAATTTATACGCCTATGAATCTTACTGCAGACTTTCAGCTTGTAACGCCTAACATCATTTTAACATTTTGAGAAAGGGTACTAAGGACTAAGTCTCTCTTTTGGATCGAGTCTAATCACCCATCACTGTAGTGGTCTATCTTGAGCATCCTCAACTCATTGAAATTGACAAAGTACGCAACGTACTTTTGAAATATTAAAGATGAATGAAGAGGAAACAAAATTCAGTGTTTAAAAATGAACCTCGCTTTTTAGGAGTGTTTGCTATTAAGAAATAATCTGTTTAAGTTGGAGAAGGATACCTGCTTTTCATATTCAATACATTGCCTCGGCACATCACCTCAACAGGACATTGGATTTCCGGTTTATAGAGCAAAATAACGATACTGTTTCACATAATTGATTCTTTGAACTTACAATTTATATTGAATAATATTATATTACCTATTTTTAAAAATATAATAATGTAAGCTGTGTAAAAACTATGTATTACCCTGTTCAAGCACTTATATTCAATTTATTGGAGTGCTATTGTATTTATTTCTTATATGTTTTTTAATAATGGTATGTTTTTAATAAACTTTCTTAAAGCTTTTTGATGTTATGGATAAGGAATTTTAATGTCATGATTTTATAGTTTTTGATTATGTAATAAATGCTTTAAAATGAAAAAACGCGATTTTACTGTTCCCCTTAAACTCCGTATATATAAAAGGTTTTTGAATAAAAATTCGTAGCAATTTATTAAAATAAAATGTTTATATAACAGAAAATCTGTGTGTTTTTTATCCTACATTAAAATAAAAAAATAGAAATAATAAATAAAAAGTATTAACAAAAATAAATATAAAAAAAACATAAAGGGGTGTAATATTGATGAGCAAAACAGTAAAAGTCAGAAAGTTAAAGCAGTAAACGCAGAAAGTTAAAGCAGTAAAGCAGTAAAACAAAAAGCATACTAATTCCCCTAGGTGTTAGGTAACACCTATTATTTTATCGCCTTTTTTGCTTTAAGGTATGTAATGTATGAGTTAAGCAGTAAAGCAGAGAGTTAAAGCAGTAAAGCAGAGAGTTAAAAGCAGTAAAAAGAGGTTAAAGCAGTAAAGCAGAGAGTTAAAAACAGTAAAGCAGAAAGTAAAGCATCTAATCCTAGTGTTAGGTAATAACAACTCTATTGATTACTGATTTACACTGCTTTAAGGTATGTAAAGTATATGTTTTTTTAATAAAATTTCGTACAATTGTATTGTTGGTGTCAGTAGAAAAAAATGTCTGGCTGTAATGCGTGATGTTCGTGCCTATGTCGTTGGTGAGTATTTGACGTTGGTGTGTGTTGGTTTTTGGTATGTCGGCATAAGAAATTCTTTGAAATAAGTTTTACATTGATGAATACAATATTTTTCGTTTACAGCACAGTAATATTCGCGTGCGACCGCACGCGGACGGCGAGGTACGGACGGGGATATGGCCGCCTGCGGAGCGCGCGCCCAGACGGCCGGTTACGCGAGAAGAATATTGCGCCTGCGGGCGCACGCAACGGGCGGGTTTCGCGGAGGGGCTGACCTGCGGACGCGGACTCTGAAACGTTTGCGGTCACTGTCTCAATTGTGTAGCTCTTTAGATATATATTCTGTCATGCTATAAGTGTTAGAAAAATACTAACTCATAGTAGGAAGCATTCTAGCAGATTGTAATATACACATTCGATTCCTCATACCTTATTACATAGGGGTAGACACCCATATAGGGCTATTCGGGGCTCAGGGGAGGCTAGAAAGGCTTGAAAAAGTGGCACTCAGTTGGCCCTATGTGGCACCCACTTGGCACTATGTGGCACTCATTGGCACTCCTTTGGCCTCACTTGGCACTCATTGGACTCATGGCACTGCACAATTGGCACTCTCCTGGCAGCTCACCAGGCACTCCAATAGAATACTCCAATAGAACACTTATGAAATCACTAGATATCCTTACGGTGATTGGAGACCACCAAAGCTGTACCATCAATATAGGCACCATCAAAAATGAACGGTATCAAAGATGACGCATCAAAGATGAGTCCATAATATGCCGCGAGTCATAAAGAAATTGAGCCATTCAAAGTTGTAGAGGGAGACACGTGTAGGCTAGGTATAGGTGTACGCTAAGTGAAGGTTGGGTGGTCTAGGTGTAGGTGTAGGTTGTAGGTGAAGGCTGGTGGAAGGCTTAGTGTAGGTGAAGGCAGGGTGGAAGGCTGGGTGGGGCTAGTGTAGGTAGTTCAGGCTAGGTTCAGGCTGGTGGAATCTAAGGTGTAGGTGGGTAGGCTGGTGAAGGATGGTGGATGCTAAGTGTACGGTGTAGGCTAGGTGAGGCTAGGTGTGAGGGCTGGGTGTAGGCTATGTGTAGGTTGGGTGTAGGCTGGTGTAGGCTATGTGGAGGCTGGTTGTAGGCTATATGGAGGCTAGGTGTGTGTGTGTGTGTGTGGTGTGTGTGTGTGTGTGTGTGCGCGGGCGCCGGTGTGTAGATGTTATACCTGCGATATCAAAAAATAGGCTAGCCCTTAAAGGGGGGCAAATTAGGGGTGGGGGGCCCCAAAAATTGACCCATGGAAGACCAAAGGGTTGGTCGAAAAAATTAGGGTGCAACACGTACAACGGTTGCTGACGCAACCGTTTGGCGCAACCTTCTTCGAAGGGTTGCAAAAATTAGGTTGCGAAAAAATTAGGGTTGCCAAAATTAGGGTTCCAAAAATTACGGTTCTCAAAAATTAGGGTTGCCGGAAAAATTAGGGTTGCCCATGGAAGACGAACGGGTTGGTCGAAAAAAAGGTAAGTCCCAAAAAGGTCAAGGCCAAAAGGTCAAGGTCAGGTACATTTGGGGCTCAAAAAAGGTCAAGCCCAAAAAGGTCAAAGGCAGGTAAAAAATTGGGCTCAAAAAAGGTCAAAAAAGGTCAAGGTCACGGTGGTACAAATATGGACCGTCGTGCGGGATCCATCCCCGCTACTATCCATATGACCAACATTAAATCACTCTTGTTTTAATTCTCCGTCATCACGTCCTTTCTCACACTCAAACTAGCTACCTACACGTTCAGATATCATTTTAATCAATTCTCTAACACCTAAACGTCTCTAATATTGTCCCTCTGAACAGATTGCACCGTCGATCTATACCTCTTTATGTTTTTACTACTCACATTAACAACTTGGAAAAAAATATACCCTCATACAGAGATTGCTATGCGCACTCAGACTTGTCCCTTTTGCAATCACGCAAGATTTAATTGCACTACTAATTACTACATTCACGAAAGTTTCTTAATTACATGTCAATCCTCGTCCCTTTTCACCACAACATGTATTCCTAAAATATTTATTCAGACCGCTTGTTCCACTTTTCACCATCAAACATGAATTTTCACGACCTCGCCTCTCTCACCTCCACCATACCCCCCTCTCCCCCCTTATCTACATTACTTTCAAACCCATCCATGTTACACACTCTGCTAAATTCATCCCGCATTCCTCTCACAAACTTTCCTTTCACATTTTGGCACAAAGAACAAAATCTCAGGTACAATAGCAGGGCAACCATCCACTCTTTGCCATCTCTTAGTTAACGACCCTTCCCTATACTATATTTAATGTCTTTCAGCAACCCTATTCCACATAAATTAATAGCCATGAAACATACTCTATCCGGGGAATCACTTCACTATTATATTAAACCATTCACTCTACACTCCATTTATTCTTACACACGCTTCCCTATCGACGTGCATAATTTTGAATCCATTCAGAAGAAGACCATCACCACTATATATCACTAACAATTGTCACAGAGCTTCCCTGTTAATCTTCTCATACTCATGTTGCAAGTATCTAAAACCAAAATGCAATTAACTCTTTTTAACTCTCATTTTCTCATTCATATTCTTCAACGTAAAAATTTTACATTCACATCAACTACTACTTCAAAATGTCCCTTGTTCTTCTCCAATCAGCCCCTTAGTCACTCGACGAAATCTTTCAACCAAAACACCAGCATATACGAGTACCTTCCCTACAACGCTGAATAAGCTAATTCCACCATAGTTCTTGCAGTTCTCGTTATCTCCTTTACTCTTATATAAGGATATCATCGCTGCTCTCCCCAATCCTTCGGAATTATACCCTCCAAAAACGCTTTGTTACACAACTTCCATATACAGTCAATTACAATCTCGCTTCCATTCTTGATCAATTCACCTCTAATTCATTCTATTCCTGCTGATTTATCATCCTTCAACTTTCTCAGTCTACCTATTATCTCATCCCTACTACTTAACTTTATCCCCAAAATTCCTATTTCTTGCATCATTAAAACCACACATATTTGTAAAAAAACCCAACGCCCAAAACAATTCCACTATCACCCTCTCCATTACTTGCCAGGTTACGCAGATTTTCGAAGTTTCTCTCCACTCCTCACATTCTTTTCATCAATCAGAAACTACGTATCCTATCATATTCTTGGAATTCCCCTAACATCTTCTAACTGTATACTTCCTTCCAGAACATTAATAAATAATAAAAATAATAATAATAATAATAATAATAATAATAATAATAATAATAATAATAATAATAATAATAATAATAATAATAATAATAATAATAATAATAATAAAATAATAATAATATAAAATTTTATAAATTAATTTTCATTAATATTTTTAATATAACTGGCAATATTTTCATTCAATATTTTTCATTATATTTAAAATCGATTTCAAAACAATTATAATAATAATAATATAATAATAAAATAATATATAATATATAATAATAATAATAATAATAAAAATTAAAATAAATAATAAAGCAAAACACTAATAATAATAATAATAATAATAATAATAATAATAATAATAAACAATGATACTAATAAAAACAAAAACACTAATTAATAATAATATAATAATAATAATAAAATAAGTAATAATAATAATAATTGAATAATAAATTAATAATAATACATGATGACTTCAAATAATAAATGAATAAGTAACAATTATTTAAATCAAAATCATTTTAATTTATCTCTGTTCAAATGAAATATAATATCGGGTTTTCTTCCCTCGCAATGCGTCTTCCCTTCGTCTTTCGTCGTGGACTCCTTCGGTAAAAGATGTTCGATATCCAAGGTCTTTCTCCGCTAATTTAAGTCCATTACGCCTTTCTTCAAATACAATCTATTCCTTTTTTCATGACTTTCTGTCTTCAATCAAAATTTAAATCCCTTTAACTCTTATTGTAGTAGTTTTTAAGTTTTTCCCTTTTCAGGTATTTACGATGCTCATCTCGAACCTTGTACATAGTTCAGATATCACACCACATACAAACACACCTACACACATATTATAATATATTATTATACTTATATATATATATATATATAATATATATAAAATATAATTATAATATATATATATATATATTAATACTATATATAAATACTATATATATACTATATATATATATATATATATACTTATATATATATATACTATATAGTATAATTATATATTATTATATATATATATGTGTTAATAGGGAAAGCTCTTTGGCAGGTATCTAATGATATATGGTGTTGTTAGTTCCCTGAATAAATCAAAGTATGATGACGATATTTGAAGCGAGGCGGTAAGATAAACTGAGTTAAAGTGAGTTGGGGGCTGGCCTTGGATACTCAGCAATTATGGATGAGAAAACCGGAGCTTTAAAAAAACTACGCTTGAAACTTCTTTTGGGAATGGATGCCTAGTGTAGAGAGCCGTTTACTGTTAACTCTGCGACGCGAAGTCCAGTTTGACTTTACTCTGATGAAGAGTAAAATCTCCTTTGTACTCATTTAAGTGAGCAGGGATGTGTTACTTCTCCTGGTTATTCAATTTGTTCATGACTGGAGTGGTGAAAAGAATTAGAGTGGAGTGGCACTGGAAGTGTAGATGATGGAGAATAGAGAGAGAGGGTATCTAAATATTATTGCGAGATTTGGTTTTTTTGGCGAATCTAATAAGTGAGTGGGATTGTAGGACATTTGTGGAGGTGTAAAAGAGGAGTTTGAAAGTAAATGTAGCTAAGAGTAAGGTCATAGTTTTGAATTGAGACAGTCCTCGGTTAAATGTGAAGTTAATGTTGGATGTAAGCAACTGGAACAATTCGAGTTTAAATAGTCAGGATATAGTTGGATGAAAATGGAAAGAGTGATGCTGAGTGTAGATGTGGAATGTTGTAAGTGGCTGGTGCGATTAAATCCTTGGTGATGTAAAAGGACTAAGTCATTGGTGCGCCTTGGGTCTTACATGAATGTATGTTGTACCTTTAATTAATGTACTAGTAGTGAAACTACTGGTCTGAATAAATGTTATATATCAAAAGAAACAATGTTTCAGATGGCAATCTTAGAGCGTGTTAGGCGTTTAAGGAAAAATTGATAAATGAGGGAAGAACGCATTGATAGGTTGTGTGTTGTGTAAGAAAGAAGTAAATGAAATATATAAATGAAACAGTACATGAATATGGTTTGGTCATGTGGAAAAGGATGGTTGATAGTCGGTTGGTCAAGCGGAAATATAGTGGTAAATGAGCTGGGAATCGAGCGGGGTAGGAGACCGAAGAAAAAGTGGCATGAGTCAGTAAAGGAATGTCGAGGAGAGGAATGTGAGTTTCACAGAGGCAAGAAGAAATGTATAACAGGAGTAATGGCGGGGTTTTGTGAGGGTACGGAGTATGGTTGTGCTCAACCTGGACCAAAGGATTGAACACTTACATTACCAGAGCCATAGTGAGTCCCTTCTAAACCCCTGAATCCCAAAGGTGATTTTTCTGGACTGCCACGGTTCTCACTTAACTTAAGGGTTATAAGGTGGACCGTAAGGCTGAACTTTCTTTTCGACTTGCCTCCTATTCTTCTACTATTTTTTGTTTCCGTGCATGTGACGCGCCTTTCCCCCATCTGGGGAGAGAAAGTGATGAGTTATATATATATATATAATAAATAATATATATATAATATATATAGATATATAAATATATATAAGAATATATATAATATATATTAGTATATATATATATATATATATATATAGATATCCATTATTGAGCAGTAAACAAATTCCGCTCCCATCCGCATAGTTATTAAAGATCCCGCATCCGCAAATTATTTAAAGATCCGCCTCTCGCATCCTCATTTGCCCTGCGGAGTTGCGGATTATTTATGTCGAAGATTTGAATAAAGAATTTTATAATAAAAATACTTAAGATGAATCTCAAGCAAATTTAAATGAGAGACAGGGACTCGACTCAAACTGTTAATATTTGACTCATGATTCGTCCAACAATCATGGAAGTTTCAAATAATTTGAGTCAACAAGTCACCATGAGATTTAGGATGCCAAAAAAAAATCAGCGTCTCTAAAGCTTCTGTTCCATGTAATTACCATTAATCTCAACGCTTAAGAATGAATTGAACCATCTTCAAATGAAATGATGACGGTTTAAAAAGATTGAAAAATAAAAATTAGACTAAAAAATTTGTTTTCTTTCTGTGGAAATAATGACCTCAAACATTGCAATTTACTTAGAGCCCCTTTCATAAAGGCAAAGGTTTTGTATTAACACTATTAAACAAGTTAAAACGTCACTTTGCGTTGCAGTTGAAAAATATCAATCCGAATAGTCTATTAATCCGCGTCACCCATTAAAAGGAAAATAATGAAATTCTACAGAACCAACACCTTCTATAAGAAAAATCAATAACAATCTCACTGGAAGAATTTTCTACAGTCAGTATGATGAAAAAACACACTCACTTACCAAAAATAGTGTAAATGATTGAAACTCATCACCAAAGAAAAACGACTAATTCGGGAAAGATTAAGCAAATGTTACCCACGCCTAAGTTAAACTTGCAAGGAATATTTGGCCGTGTCCTCAAACTAATGTGTCAAGTGACAGAGTATTATCAATGCTGACTAATAATAATAAAAGAGAAACAGACTCTCAGCAGAAAAGGCAGAAAAAATTGATTTCTCAAGCACAATCATCTCCCATATTTGAATTTCCAGATTCTAGGCAAAAATGTATATAAGCCGATTGTAAAATCTCTTTCATTAAGGCGGAAGGTTGGGAAAGAGGTTTGTGCGGGGCATTAAGTTGGGTCGCCGCCTCGAACTCTATAACCAATATATTCACATAGATTGTTTGGCTAAAAACTCGAAATATATTATATATTATATATATAAATTATAATATATATATAGTATATATATAATATATATAATATATATATATATTATATATATAGATATATATTATCATGACGCATCCATCCGCGGATATTAAAATCAGACATCCGCATCCGCTGATGCGAAAAAAAAATGACATCTGCAACATAATATTATACTATATATAGTATATTATATATAATATATATAAAAATATATATATATATATATATAATATTATATATATATATATAATATATATATATATACATAATATAATATATATATATATATATATAGTATATATTATATATATATATATAATATATATAATAGATATATATATATTCCTTAAAGAAAGAAAAAATCCAAAAACGATAAATAAGAAACTAAGCGTAAAATCTCGTAATAAAGTTTCTGAATAGGAACAACACATTATTTACAGGCATCATTAACTTTACTTAAAACAGTAATTCATCTATCTACACTATCTACTATCTATCTATCTATCTATCAATCTATCTATCATTCTAGATCTATTCACACAAAACACTCTCTTCTCATTTTTCTCTCTTTCTCTCTTTTCTCATCTCTTTCTCAGCAACAAAACATTCTCTTCTTTTCTTCCGTAATCCACCTTCTCCTCCCAACTCCATTCCAGTCTGCCTCTCGCGCGCATATCATACTACATACATACATACCAATCCATACATACATACATACATACATACATCCAAAAACCCAGGTCAAACACGACATACAACATACATTACATACCATACATACACATACATACATACATACCTACATACATACATTACATGCATTACATACTACATACATACATACAACATACATACATACATATTACCATACATACATACATACATATTGCTTTCTTCAATCTTTCAAAATCTTTTGTTTTTAAAAGAAATTTGTTAAAATTATATATAAATCACCAAAATGATAGCAAAAGAAAGGCGCAAATCCAAAAAAAACAAAGATATATTAATAGATATATATATATAATATATATCTATATTAATATATATGTAATATATTTATATATATTTATATATGATTATAATATATATATATATATATATATATATACTAAAAACGAAGAGACGATCAATGATTTTTATGAAGGGATGGTAGGTGGGTATATGAAAGTGCGACCACGTTTGAAGTCAGTCAGTTCCTTTCGACGAACAATGAAAGCAGACATATGGAGCGCAATTTCGCCCCATAATCTTACAGCATGGCCAAATTTTATTCGGTTTATTTCGATTTCGAAATATATGACCAAAATTGTTTAGATATCGGATGTTAAGAAATTTAAAACAGGATACAAGGGGCATCAAGAAAATCATCGCGCCATGCAAAAACACACATACAACATACATGCATTCTTCACGTACACCAACACACACATAAAACACAAAAGCCACCAATACACACACACAGATATATATATATATACTATTATTATAATATATAATATATATATTATATATAAATTCATATATATACAAGCAATTATATATATATAGTAATATTTATATATAATATATATATATATAATATAATATAATATTATTAATATATAATACTTATAACTATTAATATAATATATTACTATATAATAATATAATTATATATAGATAATATTATATTACATATATAATTAAAATATATAATATAAATATATATATATATATATATATAATATATATATAATAATATATATATATATATAGTATATATATATATAAATATATATCATATACATATATATTTAGAGTATATATATAATATAATATATATATAAATATATATATATATATATATATATATATAATACTATAAATTAATATATATATATATATAAATATATATATAAATATTAATATTTAAAATTTATTAAATAAATTATAATTAAATAATAAATTTTTAATCTAATACGATACATAATTTTTTTTGCCTTTTTTTTTTTTCCCAGGTAAAATATATTACTTTTCAAAATAATATTTTTAAAAGACTGAATCATCAACTAAAATATAGTCTTAATTAGATCAAGAAAAATGGGTTAATAATACAGAGATAATTATAGAAGCTTTAATTATAGACTAGAGAGATAAGGTCAAAGTTCATAACTTTTCATTTAAAAGTCCGTACCTCATTGGCAATTTGGCCTATTTAAGAAGAGAGTTCTCTGGAGATCCTTCTTAGATGATCAGTGGGATAAATCCAGGGAACTTTAATCATGAAACCGACCACCAAACTATTTGAGCACAATAGGACTCTTGCAAGTAGCGATGCCAGTGACTGCGCAGGAGCGACCCAGTAACGACACGGTAGCGACACAGGGACGGCATGGCAGCGACACAGTAACGACATAATAGGGACACTGTAGCGGCGACTTAACACTTTTACTAGCATAGCTGTAAAACTTTTCCCCTGTAAGATAGGAAAGAGAATGAGCATAGGGTATGCGGCAATGAACTCGTGTTTCAGAGGTCATTCAGTTGATTCCAAGTGAAACCCTTTTTGAAGTTCCTCCCCTTTTCGTTAAAAGGCAAATAACCCTAGAATGTTGAATTTTTAAATTTTAAAAGGAAATTATCAAAAATGAAAATTTTTACAAGAAATTTTTGCTTCTTTTAAGATGTTTTTTTAAGGAAATGACAAAGAAAAAAATTTAAAAATATCCACTATGGTGCAGGAATAGACCTGAATAGGCATGAAAACTACACAATGGATTGTCATATAACAAAGATGAAACCACTTTCAAACTAAGAACTAGGTTCTACACTGGTTCAAAATTAAATTTCTCTAACTCTGGTTTTCCAGTAAGTCACTATCTAGGTTATGAACAGTTTCAAAATTAAATTGCCCTAACTCTGGACATGCCTCAGGTTTCCGAGTATGTCATGACATTAGCGTTTTGACGATTTCCCTTTCCCCACCACAAAAATTTTTTTTTGCAGTTTATTGAATAAAAAAAAAATTAGGTGATTTTTTCAAGAAAATTATTGTATTATAAAATATGATTTTGTAATACAAGAAGGGCTTATATACTGTATGTAAGAAGGAGGATAAAATTATGTGGTGGTCTGAAACTCGGTTTGCCCGGTTTAAGTGAACAGCTAATTAATTTTATTCATGAAGAATAATCGGTTTTTATTCTGTTTTGCCATAAACATGAAAGAGAAACGGTTCTTACCTCTTATGGCAAAGAAGAGAAACAGTTGTAAACAATTTTGCAGCTCATAACTGACCCGAATAATCATATTCAACCTTTGGCATTATATATAAACTTAAATAAATTAAAATACAAATATATCGTTTTAATATAGTCAAAGTTTTAAACATTTCATTGAATTTGCCAAAAAAATAGTAAGTTAAACATTAAAATCGAGACAATTAAGCGCCTCAAAAAGATTAAATTTCATGGCAAAAAATTTTTACAATAAAATAAAAAAAAAAATCTATAAATACCGTCCACTAATTTCAAAACTTTTCACAGAACAATCTGCACATTAAAATTAAGTTTAAATATATAAAGTAAAAGCTAAAACAAACAAACTAATTAACTAAATCTAGTAATCATAAAATTAAATAAGATATTTAGACAGATTAATTAAAAAGATAAATACAAAGAGGAAAGCAATTAACAAACTAAAAAATAAAAGATTGAAATCTTTTGATAAGTGAAAAATAAAAATTTCTCCGACAAGGTCAAAAAGGCGAATCTATCTTACAATTAAATCATTTATTTTTTTTGTTGACGAAATTCACAGCAGAAGAAACAAAATAAATTTAACTTGTTTTAATGGAGTTTGTATAGAGACAAGGTCTCTCTCTCTCTCTCTCTCTCTCTCTCTCTCTCTCTCTCTCTCTCTCTCTCTCTCTCTCTCTCTCTCTCTCTCTCTCTCTCTCTCTTCTCTCTCTCTCTCTCTCTCTCTCTCTCTCTCTCTCTCTCTCTCTCTCTCTCTCTCTCTCTCTCTCTCTCTCTCTCCTTTAAGATCATTTCAAACATAAGTTCATGGAAATGAGCGATATATATAATCGACCGATGTCGCTAGTATTGATAATTACTTTCATTCAGAAATATTTTTATATATGTAATTTCGAGGCCAATTATTTCATATTTTAGCGTCTTTACAAGCAAGGAAATTTTTATTTAAATAAATTAATTAATTAATTAATAAAGATTAGTAAATACATTATTTACTAAAAAAAAGATCTAGTTAAAAAAAATAATCAAGTTGAAATATATATAATATAATATAGAATATGATATATAATAATAATAGTATATATAATATATAATAGATAATATAATTTATATTATATATTATAAATATATTTATATAATAATATATTAAATAATATATATATATTAATATAGATAGATATAGGATATAATAATATATATATATATATATAAATATATATATAACTATATATATAATATATAATATGTATATATATAATAATAGATATAGTATATAGTAGTATATATATATAGCATATCTGATAGAGAGTGAGTAATATAATATATATATATATATATAGGTATATATGGTATATTATAATATATATATTAATATAAATAATATAATATATATATATATATTATATATACGATGTATATATAAACTATATATATAGATATATAATATATATATTACATATATATTAGTAGTATAATATATATATAATATATATATATATATATATATAATATTATATATATATATATAAATATATAAATATATATATAGTATATATATATATATATGATAGTATATTATATAGTATAGTATAGTGAATATTATAGTATATATTAATATAATATATAGATAATATAGATATATATATATATGATATATACGTGTGTATGATGTGAGTGTGTGTGTGTGTGGAGGTGTGTGTGTATTTCATGAAGATTAATAAGTATATTGGGTTGTTATCGATTATTCTGAATTATAAATTTTTATGTAAATAAGTGTCCAATTGCAAGTTTAATATTAATAGGATATTAATTAATTAATAATAATAATAATAATAATAATAATAATAATAATAATAATAATAATAATAATAATAATAATAATAATAATAATAATAATAATAATAATTAATAATAATTAATAATATAATTACTAGTTCCCGCCTCCAGTAATGTCACCGACTGCTGCTGATACTACTACTACTAATAATAATAGTTTTAGACAAAACATTACGAATGAAGCTTTTGATTAATTACAGAAATAATATAATAAAATAATAAATAATAATAGAATAATAATAATTATTTATATAATATCATAATCTTAAATAATAATAATAATAATAATAATAATAATAATAATAATAATAATAATAATAATAATAATAATAATAATAATAATAATAATAATAATAATAATAATAATAATAATAATAATAATTGTGAACAGTTTATAACAAATTGATTAAAGGCGAATCAAATTTTAATTTAAAAAAATAATTTCACAAATCAAGAATGTGAATCGTAAGAACTAAGAATCCTGATTAAAGTTTAAATTTCAAATTTCGAAGCTTCATTCAATTAAATCATTGATTTAATGGACAATCCTACCTAAGAGTCGACGAAATATGCATATAAATAACAACTAACTTTACTTCAAACATAGTTAGAATACTTGAATATTTTAAATAACAGTTAATAAAGTTTAAATTTTATTTCAATATCCAAGGTATTTTCTGCATAATCTTTGCAAAAAATATTTTCCATTTAATAATCATATGAGAATGCAAAAAATTTCGTTGTAATAGCTTTAGCCTATATATTGTTTCACGATAACAATGAAATATATATAAAATAATTGTGTAAACCTTGAAATAGATCGCAAAACAGTTAACATTTAACAACCTACATCCTATTGAAACTTTTTTGCAGAGGCGATGAATCTTTTTAGGTTTTCTTGGTTTTTAACAGGGATGGCATTTTTTGTGATTTTTTTGATTTTTTTAAAAAAAATCAATTCGTGATTTTTTTGTTTTTTTTGATATTTTTGATTTTTTGGATTTGTAACGTCACGCGAAATATAATTTGCAAGTTACAAATTATATATTGCGTGATGTTACGAATCTAAAAAAATAAAAAAAAATAAAAAAAATCAAAAAAATCACAAATTGATTTTTTTAAAAAAAATCAAAAAAATCACCAAAAATGCCATCCCTGGTTTTTAATGTATAAAACTTTTCCCACTTCTTCCGGAACGTATCCAAGGTATGCCATTCTGATAAATACAGCAATTTCAGTCAAAGGACTTGACTTTTTAAATTGTCGTAGTTCGTAGAGAATACAAGCATTATTTATAGTTTAAAAATCGTCGTAGTATAATTGGTTTCTAGCATTTTTATTTATTTATTTTTTTTTTTGTGGGAATATAATTTATTTTTGATAGTGAGGTTTTTCACATTCAATAAAATCTTACAACTATTTTTATTAACTTTTGTCACATAAGCAACTTCATCTTCCTTCAAATTGGCATTGACACACTCATTGATAATTTGGATCACAGTTTTGACATTCGGTTTCAAGTTATCATTCACAAAATATTATGCAATCTTAGGTCCGGAAAGAATAGCCTCTTTTTTTTCATTCTGAATTCGTTCAATATTGCCGACCTTTTCTGAAGAGGTTTTATAACTATATCTTTCTCATCTAAGGATTGGTTAAGTTTGCTCAGCTGTGATTCTTGGTCGATCTGTCTAATCTTTAAATTCTCTAACCTATTCTCCATTATTTCAATCCTCGACTGATTTCAAATTCTCATTGATTGAGTGGAGAATGGAGACGAAATTAGAATTGCCAATCAGAATTACTTTTCGGTGGCCTACCAGGCTTTTTGAGGGATTAGGTGTAAATTTTTTCACTTGACTGACTAGCATATGCAGTCTATCCATTTTAGTTTCATAATCACCATCACTATCAAGAGATTCGATACAAATTTAATCGTTACACATAGCATAAGCCATTGTTAAATATAAAAATTTTACCAGTAGGAATTCTTAAACACTGAAATTAAGGTTATTTTGTTTACCTTTACGGAGCGAAACGAACACTTCCACATTCAATAAGCTCCCGTCATACTAACAATAGGTATGGCAAAACGTAACCAAATCTTACTTTTAAGCATAACCTCTCCTCGATAGAAACATCATTCAATTCAGGCTGACTTACACTAAACATAGTAATTGAATTATTAAAGCAAAAATTTTCACAAACATTGCGGTTAATTATCAACAGACCAGTCTGAAAGTATGCTAAACATAAGTAAAAGTTTTCCACATTAATAAAGCTAATAGCATCAACTGAACTGTGAATGAGTATTGGATAATGCCCAAAGACAAAAGAAAACATAGACAACATTATTAAGCAGGAATAAAGCAGTCAACATTGAGACAAAGTTCCACACTTAACATCAGCTAAACAACTAACATGGTTATGAGCAAAAGTAAACCTAATTCTTAATATTTTTCCAAGCATCTAACTCTAAACATATCAACGTTAATCTTACACTAACACTAGTAACATTTATACAAATTTTCTTTCAACAAAGCATTGAGTTGCTTTTATACATACAGACCAGACGAATAAAGTATTGCAACGTAACAAAAAGTTTCCAGGCATTAATAAAGCTCACATTAGCCATACAACTATTGAATTAAGAAATAATGCACAAGGAACAACCAGACTATCTTAAGCAGGAATAAAGCTTCGTATAAAACAAACAAAGTTCCATTACTTAACACCTAGTAATAACGACACATTATTTCTAATACATTTATGTTTATGTATTGCCCCAAAAGATAATCTCTTCCTAATGTCTTACATTCAAGCATAACCTAACATAGTTAACGCGTTATTCTTAACTAACACAGAACATTTAACTAAAATTTTCCACAACATTGGTTAATTATCTCATACAGGACAGCGAAAGTATGCTAACGTAACAAAAGTTTCCCCATTAATAAGTACTACATAGCATCAACGAACTTAAGAAAATAATGCACAAGGACAAAACCCTAGCACATCTTAAGCAGGTAAACTGTTAACATTAAACAAAGTTCCATATCTTAACCACCAGTTAAAGCAAACACTAAACTGAACAGGAAAGTCCTGCAAAACCACTCACACTTATTCTTACTTCTTTTGTTTTTCAAAAGAATAAACCTACTATACACCCTATTAACTGGTTTATAATATCTCTTACATCTATACTCCGATAGCGAAAGAGAGTAACAGTTTTATAGCTAAAAAATTTTCACAACTTGCGTTAATTTCATACAGTAATGTTCTGCGACCTACAACAGTTTTTGATTGTATGTCTAAATTCTTCCCTACACCACGCATTATGAACTCACAAAAGTTTGACTGCGTTCCATATATTCATCAATAAACGCTAATCCAAATTTTCCGATTATACATTCTCTGTCTTAAACAAATCAAGTTATCTTAAAGGCAAACTAATGTCATTCAAAATGATTACAAATATACCTATCACAAGATCTTAGCCACACTATGGTATCATATAACAACCGTTGTAGTAAAAAGAATATAACACATATAGTTCCACATCTCATAACTCCACTCACTCACATTAGTCTACAGAATCCTCTGAATAATTATACATTTAACTTTTTGTCTAATTCTCTAATTTAATTTGTATTTTAAAAATTAATTGTGTATTCAAAAATTAGTGTATTTAATCTGATATATGTATTAATTATATATTGTCAGAGTAATAGATAACAACCTCCATCAAAATTTGGAAAACTGAACAAAGTGGACAATATTAAAATAAGAAAACTTGTCGCGAATTTACGAAAATGAAAAATAGTTAAACATGGAGGAATACATCGTATGTGAATAGCATTCTTTCTCCAAATGGTTCGCCATCAGCATACTAGTAATCGCAAATGAACCCTTCAGATAAAAACAAGAGGAATTCAAAGCTCTGTTATCAGAAGAGCGAGGAAAGCAGAAAAGATCAGATGGTCCCGCTTTATTATTACAACACAAGTTGCAGCGCCCGCTCTGTATCGAACTAACTATGGGTCATGCATAATCACACCTGTATCTTATTAAGGTCTATGATAACAATGAGATCTTGATCTATTTCAACACAAGACGTCAGTGTTCGTATTTTAAATTATTAAATCAAGAATGAATAAATTCCTCCCATCCCTTAGTAAAAAATAGAACTAATTATCTGTTGTACTCCCTAGAAGTACAACTACAAGTGCCCATATTTTATATTATACATGTGTATTGTGTTCGATAAGACTTATATGTTTAGATTGCTACTCTTAGTGGCTCTCACATATAACCATTGCAGAAGGCTGTTTAGTTGTTTCTTATATATGATTATTAGTTTGATCTTTAAATTAGTATTTAAAAAGGAGGTAAGAATTCTTTGCGGATTGTCATTTCCTATGATGTTGAGTGTTATACTCTGTGCAACGATTTGCTTCTTTATCGTCAAATTTAAATGTAAATTTGTTAATAAAGTTGAAATCACAAATAATTAAGAATGAAGTTATTAACCTAAAAAATTACCATGTAAATCAGCTGGTTCGCTGCTGAATCCGGTTGATTACTCCCTGAAATTCCACGGAATTATTTAAACCCCTACTTGTAGTTGTAGGTGTAAAAATTATATTCTCCCTCACGGAAAATAATATTTAAAATCAATCTATATTAAATTCTTTTCGTTAAAAATAATAATACCTCTCGTTTTTTTTTCTATCAAAAATGTCCAAATTAATAATGCCCCTTTAAACTATTTTGATCCGTTAGTGATAATATTTCGAGAACTATAGGAAATAGTTGAATTCGGCTCACTACTTACGCATCTCTAAACCTGGTCATCCCTTTTATTAACCTCGGAAATAAAACTGGTCGTAAATCATTACTCCTTTACTTAACTCCAACCAACCCCATAAAAATAATTAACCCTTGTATGTGTTATTAGGTACCATACTTGCCGAATAGTAAGTAATACTAACTCGAGTGTAACATGCAGAAACGTTTGAAGACCTAGTTTCACACGTTTTTTCAAATGTTACGAAAATCTATAATATAATTTTAGAGATTAGTTCTCAAATATCCTTAAAACGGTGTCTCAGAATGTACGGAGATTTTGATAATTTTTGTAAGGTATATCGCTTATTGATGTGCTTTTTAAGTTAACTGTCACCCCCTTGTCGGAGAATAATTATAATTTCATATCTTTATAATCTATATAAATTAAATTTATGGCTCAACTTAAGTCCTCAAAGCTTTTTACATTAAGTTACCAATTTATAAAATTTATATGTTGTAGTGAACAAAATAATTTCTAGTTTTTTTCTTCGTATTTAAATTTTATTACCTTAAAATATTTTTTATAATTAAACAAACTAAAACATAATGTGAGTAATGCAAGCTTAGTAAAAGGCATTTTCATCACGAGATTTGATTTGACAGTACAATATTGTAGGTATAGAGGCTTGGCGCTGTTCCCCTGTATTTCGGCCCAGAATCATTTCAAGTTATTTAATAATCCACAAATCAGTAGTACTCTACGTGAACAGGTTCTGGTTATTCAAGATTGTCATCAGACAAACACTAACTGCATATTAATAGTCAAAACATATCGGGTACTCTTAAATCCACTCGAAGGTAATATCACGACAAAAAAAGCGCTCTTTAACCTTGTAGGCTTCTATTATGAATTTCTCTCACACTTTCTTTTTTAAAGCTCTAAAGTTTCTACACGGGCATAAGCGTAAAAAACACTCATCTTTTCTCTAACTAGACGACACAGTGATGAGTTTAATTTTGCTCCACAACGTAAATAATAGCTAAAGTATAGAACCATGAACTCATAATTAGTATTTTTAACCAAACTAAAAGTTGTCACTTAACTAAAAAATCAATGTTACTATTTATATACTAAACCATTTCGAATATATTCTAAATTTTCGCGATAATCTTTCGTAATTGAACACACCGCATATATGTGATTTGAAGCACTCTAAACTTCCATTAATATGAACTATGTGAAATATCATTCTCCATAATCCACTGTTAGAATAAAAAACTCTTGAACTTAAGCAACCAGATATCTCGATAATAGTTTACAACGCTCTACGAGAGGAGATGCATAATACTATCTAATAACAATCTCGTTTTACTAATAAAATTTAATTATTTTTTATAATAAAAGCGAATGTTCACATAATTCTCAATACTTTTTACGTCTTATACAGCAGTCCATAACAGCAGTAAAGGTAATGCTCTAACGCATTCGTACGCATATACTACGTAAAATGCTCGAGTGTTCACACAAATGTAATTTCTTCATGAAGTCATCTTATCCTCTATCTCCTCACAAATTGAATCCAATGTTATATTTCAACATTTAACACGTATTAGAATACAGTTATATGTAACAAAATCGGAATTCTTTAGCAATACAATCCTAGTTCTAACATAAACTCATCATACAGACAATGAATTATAGTAGAGTGATATAAAATCCAAGTGTGGCTGTTAATACAGCTCCAATCAATATGTTTACATCAAACTTACGTAATAGTATTCGTTTAACAAAAAATTCATCAAACCTCTACTAAATATTTATTCATTTTTCCCCTTCCTGCTTTTATATAAAGGACTTAAATAACAGTAAAAGGAAAATGAAATTATATGCCTCTTATCATAGCAAAATGTAATAACAAATAATAACTTTTTACTTTGATAGACTTTTCCAAAGCTATAAAATCATATATCTCTATAAAATAAAATATTATAACAACATTAACTTTGAAACATATAAAACATACAAAATTAATATCTATCTTAAAAGTAAAACATCGTTAAATTAAATAGTATTTATGCTGATTTAATTTAAGCCAGTAAATCAGAGGGATATATAATATGCGAAGTAATAATCCTAAATTACCCAAAATCGCGTGCAGCCTCCCCTCACCTAACTCTAGCCCAAACCTCCTGTGATCTATTAGACAATCTCATTGAATTTCAAGTTGTACTTTCGAGTATCTAATACTATATACCAAAGATATTATAAAAAACTAATATGTATCTCGCTATCTATTCCTCCAACTAAATACTAGAGAACATAACTGAGAATTTAATCACGTAAATTAAACACTAGGAACATCCAGGTAAGATTTAACATCAAAAGAAGCTAAAATATCAGTAACGGTCATAGAGTAAAAAGATATATGTTACAGAGGCAATGGCTATGACAGTATGATAAAGTGGCATAGCTAACATTCCTGAAGCCAAAGTATTCTCTATAATTATCCACAAGGGAGTTCCTCACACCTCACAAAAGTTCGCATAGATCGAGGATCAAGTACTATATCTTCAATCCTATGTTTCCAGATTTTCACTATCTTTTCTGGATTGCTAAAAATCTCTCAACATATAGTTCTTAAGACACGTTTTATTTAGTATCCGTACTCAAGTCATTAATTCTTTGTATAACTATTGTTTGACAATTTCACTATCTTTTCGATTGGTAAACAAATCCTCATTTATACTACACTAATGTATGATAAAAAAAATAAAATAGTTATCGTAACTAAATGGGTATTATTTTATAAACAGCATACACAATAAAAAATAAAGATTTGCAATTTTAAAATATCCCAGAATTTCTTTACATAGTATACAAAATAACGATGCATATTATTTTGTAATAACTAAGAAACTGGATTAATGAATTATCGTAGACTTTTTAACAAAATTCTTAGGCAAACCTAACATACTCAACAAAAAACTTAACCTTAGCTCAAGTTTTAATGGGTCGAATAAAACATGATCGTTCAAATTAACACAGCTCAATATCTCTCACAAAAACTCATTTCTTGACCTTCTTCTACAAATATCAGTAGTGTTATTTCACGGATTCTTCATATCACGCTCCACATCCAAACTTTTAATCATTAAACCTCACCTCAACATTTTATCGGGTAATAATAAATCAGGATTCTTGCTTTAAACCTCAAGAAAAGTTTATCTAAGCTAACACTTTACAAATTCTCTCTAAGAGGATAAAAGCTCCCCCTCGGGAGGCGACATTTTGATATCACTGAGGAATCCTTTGCTTGGGATACAACGAAGGAGGTGTAAAGCGGCGTCGTTCGATTGCTCAACTGTCCTGAGGCGTGGCTTTACCCCTCCTAAAAGGAAGGGGTTTAAAACGACGTTTTTGAAGGTAAGGCCTCAAGGTCGCGTGTGGTTGTTCTATTGTGAAACTTGTGTTACAATATGTCACTCACTCTGTTATTGGTAGAATATTTATCATAATTTTATTATAGGTAGATATGCTTTAAAAAAAGTTACCGCAATATGAGCTGTTTTTGTTTATCGAGGACATTTGTTATCGATTTTCACATTCATGTTAGGGTTACGTTTACATGTCTGTTAAATTGTATCACGGGTGAAGATATGTTCAAATGTTTAGTGCCCTTAATATGTTATAGTATGGAATTGTGTTAAGGTATTCGTTGGGGTTAGTACATTACCATCTATAGTCAGGTTATGTCTTGTGTTGATGTGTTAGTCCTTATAATGCAAAAATCGTGTTACTATAGTGTGCAGTTGTATTTTATCACTGTGACAAACCAAAATTTATTCCTTATGCCACATATATTTCGATGGTAAAAATAGAATAAAAATACTACTCAAAATAATTTAGGCTTAATATTTCGTTTGTGTTATGGTTATATTGTATACAAAAGACTCATTCATTACTGAGTTTTGATCGCTATTGTTCTCGATGAATGGCGAATAATATCTGATTATGGTAGAGAATAAAGATGATTTTGTATAGAATTTTATTATTAGGTAGTTTTATTAATTTCATGATAGGTTAAGAAAATATGATAGAATTATGTATAACATATAATGGGAGCCAAAGATATAGTTTTTGGTGGCCTAATATTATGTGTGTTTTTTGCCTTAAATAATTTTGTAATGTTTCGATAAAAGACTTCAGTTTCTGCTAACATTTTATTTAGGGAATTACATATCACCGGTCAGAGTATTTAGCCATAGCTCTCAATAGTCCACTAGTTTTGCTATAAAGAATAATCAGCTTATGCACCCAATCAGACATAATCACACATGAAAGAGGAGAAGTAGAAGGAATTGCAAGAGTCCTCTGAAAACACCTCTCGCCAAAGAGTCAATTTAACATGTTTAATAACTAATAATAAATCTCAATTGCATCACACTTTATGTAAATGCGGTTAGATACATTAAAATCATTTTCAATGTCAGAAAAAACTCTTTTGAAAGGGGGTGGGGTGTATTCTAAGAAAAGATAAGTTCAAAAATAATATTGGGTATATGTTTGAAATATGTTTGAAAAAACGGTGTGGATAGTTTTACGTTTTGTGTACATGTAAATAGTCTTAGTTACTTACTGATGTGAGACAAATATGAATCGCTTAATTTTTGATAGTAGATGAACATGAGTTTATTGGCGGAGTTAAAGGGTGTCAGTCAGGTTTTTAACTTCCTCGCTCACTAGTTTCATGATGTATAGTTATATAACGATTATTCATCTTAGTTCATAATGTAATGACATCATTATAAGACATTAACTTAGACCTTTGGTAAAACTCTTATTACGAGAGTTAATAGAGGAAAAAGATTATAGATAGATAATTGTTAAGTTTGTGCAGTACTATGCAAGACAATGTTGAAATATATAATACACAAGTGAACCTTATTACAAACTCAGGTGTGTGAACATATCTTTTTAAATAACTCAAAACATAACAGCCATCACTCTCTTAATAAGCAACAACTAAACATACACAATTCTATTTAACTTATTTACTAGCAATCGAATACAACCTTATTAAATACTGATGTAAATATATTATACCCTTTTTGAACTGATATGGTATATTACTTCGTATTATTGTATTCTGTATACTTTCATTCTGATTGGTTGAAAGATAAAGATAATCTTCATGTAATACATTTAATTGCTCTCCCTCTAAACTCCTATCAAGAAACTAAATTTCTCGCTTGATTGAATATGATGACCATCATCGTTCTTGGCTTTTAACAGATTACTTGGGTAGTACTAACTATATCACGGTCCCACTGGTATCATATCATTTAACATTTTTTACCTGGTTTGTTGAGAAAATGAGGCATTTTCTGGTAGGGGATAATGTAATGACTTGCTGCTACGGGTGTTACCATTTCCATTTTTACTTTCTTGATTGTGTGCTCACCTCAGTGGGTCGTGATGATCTTGAAGTGGAGATAATGTCTTGCATGGTGGTTATTGATTCTGAAATAAGAGGAATGCATAACGGATATAGTTTCTGTGGCCCGTCCTATATTCATTCAAGTATTGGCTGAATAAGCTAAGTACAAATTTTCAATGTATATTCTATACATTAGAATATACATGACAACATTTCATTTCCGTGTTACTTATGATCACCTTTCCTTTCCTGGTTAGGTAAATTATAAAAATTCTAAAGTGATTGTGATTACAACCTGCGGTGTAATAGTGGTAGTGATTTTTGGTAT